>PVLD010006138.1:0-103729 GCA_004027595.1 Dinomys branickii | reverse complement strand
AAAAAAAAAAAAAAAAAAAAACACAAGAACCAAAAATCCAAGGACAAGAAAGAAAACAGGCATACATCAACAACAGCAACAACATCCACAACAACAACAACAGAAGAAAAAACACCGCTTGTTGCTGCTTTACATATTGTTATCTTCGAAGTGTGTGTTCAGGCTAACACATACAGGCTAGTTTTGAACTTGCTCGCTTCCTGTGCCAGCCTCTCAAAGGACTAAGACTATAGCTCCCTACTAGGGCTCTCCTCATCCTTCCTGATCTCAGTCCTCACGGCCCTTCGCGAATCCTCTACAAATGCTGTCTTACTCCTGGCTTCGTTTGTTCTTGAATTTTGCCCAGAGAAAAGAGCAGACAATGCTTTTTATTCAGAAATGTGAACCCCTTATCTGGAAACCCCCGTATGTCAGGATTTAGGCTTCCTTAACTCTTTGTTTACTTAACTCATCCTAACTAAGATGGTTGAGATTGTTTCACTCTGCAGATTTCTACAGGTCATTCAAGATCATGATTAAAGTGTTAGTTTCCAAGAGACCCAGCCTCCGGAAAGACAGGTCCTTGCTCTGACCTAATGGAAGCAGTCACGTTCATGGAGAGATTCCCATCATCCCCTCTAGCAGGAGGACAAATTCATGCTGGTTTGGCTTCTCCTTGAGCACGTCATTAAAAAGTAGAAGGGAAACCTGAGGAGTTATAATAAAGGCTAGAACATATGCTGGCTGAGTACGTTTTAGTTTCAGTTTTTTAAAACACCCTCTTGCTAGGTTTCTTCTTTTGTTTATTGTCCACCAGTCCTTAGAATGTTCCTTAAATGGAAAGGTCTCTTAGATCATTAAAACAGAAATTGAGGCAGCAGCAATGGGCTGTGAACTTTTTGGCAAGAGAGGCCCTTCTCACACATAAAATTTGCTCTAACAGAATTTTAGATTTTTCCCATTTTCCTGCCATGGAACAACCCCAAAGGAAAACTGAGAAAGATCCCAGTTGGATCAGCCCTGAGCAAAGCACTTCAACTGGATTGTGGCTCACTTCTTTCTCCATCTTCCACTTTTTAATTCCGTTTTGTGTCAGGGCAGTGAATACCCTCATGCAGACTTCTCTAATTAGGACGTGTGGACATCTCCTATTTGTCATTGTACATCTTCAGTCAATAAGTAGGAAATGTAACAAAAATATCCAAAAAATGTGATCAAGTAAGCTTAGATCTAGCATTAGATATAAATTTTTATTAGTGGCATAGTATTTGGATATAGACATAAAGGCAGAGATGAACTTTCCTATAAATAGGTAGATGCAAAAGCAGGCACACTAAGGTGTAGAACAGGATTTGTAATAGTGTTTAAAATGGTTTTCAAAAAGGCTACAGTTTTCTGGAACCAAGCTAAGCTTCAAAATTAAAAAATACTATATATATAATTGGAAATAATATAAAAGTGTTTTCAACTTATACAATAGATGTATTTTTAATATTAAAGTGTTTAAATCATATGCATATAAGTATATAACCTCTAACTATTTGAGATCATAAGTCAGCACAACTTTTTTTATCAATTTTGATACTTGGCCTTCATTTAACATTGCATATTTGGAGGAATATTTTATGAGTAAAATCAGAAAAAAATCTATAAAAGACAAATATTTTGTATGAAACTTTTGCAGCATGAATGTTTTTTGACTAAAAAGAGAGGAGAAAAAGGAGAAGAACCGAGCAATAGAAAAACAGAGAAGGGAAAATGAGGAGGGAATGACGCATTCCCTCAGCCAAGGCTATGATGACCTTTGCAAGATTTGTCATTCATCACAGGTCATCTTAAGTTAAATTTGCGTCACAACTTAAAGATACAGAATTGGAAATTAAAAAAATAATAATGACTCAGTGAATATGGAAATTCCCAGGGTACAATTTCTTTATCTCTGGACATTATTTTATATGCCTTGGACACCACCAAGCCATTCAGCAAAGTATAGATTTGATAGGTATGGTAAAATTTGAACAATTGATGCATTTCTTAGAGGTACTGAAAACACACACATTTAACGTGGGTTTGGATTTAAACATGAAAGTGTCACCATGTGGCATTATTTGCTACAGTTGTACAGTTGAGGCCGTTAGGACATTATTAAAATAAGATCTGAAAGTTTTTGGCTACCCGAGAGTTTCAAGGTTCCAGGAAAAGTTCACTATCTCTTCCATCTCATAGAGATTCGAAATGCAGAAAGTAAGTCAAATCAGAATTGCGTTGTGCGGCATCCTCTCCAACATGCCAAGAAAACCTCTGGCGTTTCTCTTTTCTTTTTCAGCTCTGTCTTTTGTTGCCTGTTGCAACTAAGCTATAGAGTCAGCTGAACATTTGTGTTTAAAATAATGAGCTTAGCTGCAATTGTTTCAGAGCTTCTGGTCCCCTGGCAAAGGTCAAGGAGGCTGTTTCAATACAATAAATCTTTCATATCTATAACTAAACAAGAATGAGGTGCAAGTTTGTTTATTAAATTATAATTTGAAAATGATATCATTACACCACAGCCTAACTCTTCTGTTTGAAGATTCAATTGTCCTGCTACATTGTGAGATGGATTCTTGTCCTGTCTATTTTTAAAGCTGGATGGCAAAGAGTTTTTTATCTCAAGCACAAAACCTTGATGAGCATAAATAGTCAATTGTTATAATTAAATAGACTTTCTGAGCAGTGACATCCTCCTCAGAGGTAAAAGGCATGCTCAATATCATTAAATGGCTTTCTTTATAGAAATGCATAAAATTTATATCTTAAGATGTTCCACTGTGCTGTAGTTTAGAAAATAAATTTGGGTGCTACCACAAAATCTTATGTGCAGAATCAAGTTCATTGGAACAGTTTTGTTTCATTTATTTTTCCTGTAATAATATATTTATAACCACTTTTCTATTTTTGAATAAAAGGTACAATATTAAAATATTTAGTTTGCTTAATTAAGCTGAAGTGGCATTCAATAAAATTTGCAATACAAAATGAAATAGAAGTGCAATATAAAAATGTATTAATAAAATCTTATTTTGGCAGGACCCTTCACTGGTCTCTTAGTTTGCATTCTATACAGGGAGCTCAAGAAAATTATAGCTAAAATTTATTCAGTCTCTGCTTTGTTATTTCAGTGGGTGGAGAGCTCATTTCTTTACAAGAAAAACATGTAGCTTATTTAAATTGAGTGTTGTTTTCTTCCTGTATCTCTTATCCATTCGTCTCATATTTTCTCTTTGAAACATGAGAAAAAATACGTGTTTTTTTTATTCTTAATTCTCTCTCCATGGTCCTAAGTCATGGTATCTAGAATTGGATTCAATATTCTAAATGTGATCTTACTAATGTCAAATGTAATAATTTTGCAAATCTTGAATCGAACAATATTTTCCTACTGATACAATGTGCAGATATGTAATTGCAGGTTGGGAGAAGAATTTGTTGGTGGTAGTGGTGGCTGTTGTCTAGTGATGTCATCTGATTTGTTTCCTGAAATATGCAGTGAACTAAAATGCTTCGGTCTCCTTTCTAGTAAACTGCAGTCAAGATGGTCTTTTAAATATTGTTTTGTGCATTGCCTATTTTTGTTTCTGTCCTTTTAAATCTCTAGGACCTAAATGTTGGCCTGTTAAAACAAGCAAAAGCTTTATTCTCTCATGGCCATTTTAAAATCTTAATTCTCTTCTCTTGTATTTAGAGCTTTGCAGGTTTGAAGCTCTATAATTTTGACACATAAGCCTTCTGTCTTTTCACAAAATTCACTGCTAAAATCATAAAGATGACAGAATAAAGGAGAACTTGACTCTACGTGTGTTTAGAAGTTCTGTCCTGTGTTGTACTATTGAAGATCAGCATGTACAAGCTGAGTGACTTTCAGTGGAGTCATTCAAGTCCACAAAATTTAGGAAAAAATGCATGGGATGATATGAAATCCAGCAGCAGCAGCAGAGCAAAGGTGAAGCAGCTTGGAGGCTAAAGGCATTTATCTCTGGCCCCCACTGTCAGAGTTCAAACTTTCTTGAATTTAACTCTTGGTTCTGGCCCCCTTGATAGCTGTGTGAACTTGACGTTGTTACTTACCTTCTCTCCTTTCACTTTCCTCATATTTAAAGCAGAAACAGTGATCAGTACGACCATAATAAAATGATTGACAACATAATGTTGTTTTCAGGATTAAATGAGTTCATTTATATAAAGGACTCAGGACAATAATTGATGTAAGTACAACTTTGGGCCTAAAACTAACCCTATATTTGGTAACATTCTTCTGACCTATAACATTTAATGAACTATGTTTTTACCAATCATTGATTTAGTGTTTTTCAAATAGTATAAAACTAAAGAGATAATGATTTATTCTAAAATAATTATCTTTAAAACGTTAAGCTTACTCTTGATAATTTTCTAAATCCTAATTTTCCATATTAAGGTAATAAATAGTTTAAAAGTACATAAATATCATGTAAAGGACTGTGTTGTATATTCTTCTTTTGAAATTTTATGAGAATAAAAATGTCAGCTTTCACATATTCACAAATACAATAGTAAAGCACATGGTTCTAAATTAAAGACTGAAATACTTTTAATTTTAATTCCATTGAATAAAATCAAAAACTTTCCTGCTTCTTGAAATCAGTACCAATATAAAACAGATGCGTGTATGTCCAATATATATTAATTAGTTCAAAATATATTTTCCTAATGTAAAAAATTGTGACCATCTCTATACGTTAGGTAAAAGATACATCCTTAGATATTTTTGAGTTCAGAAAGACAAATAAATCTCATATCAGTCATATAACAGCCACTGTTAATTCCTATCATTCTGTTTTGAAACCCTGTGTCATTTTTATTGTTTTTTATTTGTTTTGTTTTTGTCTATGTTGTTGTCGTTTTATTTTTTTAAATAATAAAATACCTTTGGAAAACTTCTTAACAACTATATCTCCTATAGACTATATAAAATTATCCATTCATTCTAAAGAATTTCTTTTGTGTATTTACCGAGAGGACAGCAATTGGCGCCTCTTTATTTACTTGGTATGATCCCATCTTTGTTTTTAATACTGGAGTAAATAGCTCCAAGTTTGGCAAGCTGTGTGTGATGAGAGATGGGGTGTCCCGGGACTGGCTGAGAATGCTGCTATGTGAGCATAGACAGCACACGCACATACGCACATCACCACCCTCACTGCCGCCAGCACCACCACCACCGTGAGCACCACGCACACAGACCATGCATCGCTGCTAAAACATGTGGCCCATTTAACCCAGCCATTCCCCTTTTTGATATTTTTCCAGAAGCATTAAAAACATCATACCAGAGATATATGTGCACCCGTGTTTATAGCAGCGCGATTTGACATAGCAAAATCTTGAAACTCTGTATCATTTTCATAGTTCTTTTGTTGTCTTATTTTTGTCTTTTTTGTCCTTTTTTTTGTTATTTTCTCCTAAAAAAAATGTCGCCCAACATCAAGTTTATACCTGAGATTGATCTAGAAATACAGGATTCGCTCAGAAAGTGTGTTTACCTCAAACCCACCCTCCACCAAGTAGCTAAAGGTAAAGCCTCCTCTTCTTAAGTCCCTTAATGACTTTTTCTGTCTTCTCACACACATAAATTCTGGTGATGTTAAATAACTAAAATGACTCAGCTCGACTCTCCTGTCTCTGCGTTTCTCTGACCAGTGCTCTTGAAGAATAGTGTCCTAGGCACCCACTTGTGGTGACTCAGTGGAAGGACTCTGCCTTCCTGATTCCTCTGGGGAACACGCCATGTTACTAGGGCTTATTTACTCTTCAGGGCTTCTCAGCTGGCTAATCCTTTAGTCTCTATTAAATGTTTCTTACTACCCACTTGAAAGTCTCTTTAGACCCCTCACATGTTCTTTCAAACAGCTAAAAGGCATCTGAGGTATTTGAGTGAGACCCTGTCTCAAATAGACAAAAACAATGAAAAAAAGAAAAAAGAAAACAGAAAAACAAAAGAAAATTTTGTTTAAAATTTAAGACCATAATGAAAATATTAATAAAAATTAATAATGGAGGGCTGGGGATATAGCTCAGTGGAATAAGCGCTTGCCTAGCAAGCGCAGGGTCCTGAGTTCGATCCCCAGTACCGCAAAAAAACAAACAAACAAACAAACAAAAATTAATAATGGAGTCCTTTGTTGTATTTTTACCACCAAGAAGTTAATGATTTTCCCATTTAATTTATTAGTTGTCTTTAAAATAACTCATATTAACTTTATTTAAATTTCATTTATTTGAGGGCTAAACTTATTTTTATTTTTTCACTGAAATAAATGTAAGTTACCTGTTCTGACAGCATTTTAATTCTTCTAACAAACAAATTCCTCTACAATGTCTTATGAGTTTCAAAGTACTTCAGAAATTATTTAATGGAAGGAATGGGATTTGTGACAAAATGACATCTTGAAGATTATTTTCATCCCACCTCATTTCAGAAACACATTTGTGTTTTCCCCAAGTGTTATTTGTATTATGTGCTTAATAAGACACCGCCCTTCTCCTCCACACACAGCTGGCTTAGCATGCTAACTGAATCTGTGTATTTATTTAATTAGTTTGTTTTATTAGTATATGTTTACAGTAAATGTGGATTATTTTAATGCGGAGAATTGGTACAGGGAGATGACACGTATTTTCTTTCCTCATCATCTGACACTCATTCCTCTCTGCTCCTTCCAACTTTTGCCCCTTACCATAGAGAAAAATCTCCACTTCCAGTTGTTTCCTGCAGTGCTTTTCATTTCCTCTTCCTTTTCCTCCTCTCCCAACCCCTTCATTTCTTGTTCCCCTTTCCATTTTAAAGAGTTCTCCCTAGTTCCTACTGTCTATTTTACTTTTACTTATATTTTAGGTTTCTCCTACAAGAGAAACCATGCGACATTTAAGTTTGTGTGTCTGATAAGTTGATAAATTTATATATTTTTAAGATGAGGCTTTGTATTAATGCCTCCATGTAGGAACTCTTTTCATGCAAAGAATGCTACATTACCAAGCTAGCTTTCCAACAACCATTTCAACAACTCTATACAGTAAAAGTATAAATATTTAAAATTACAGCAGCTTTGCTAAGTGCAAAATTACAGAATGAGAGAATATATGGAAAGAAGGGTTATTGGAAGCAAAAACAGCAAAGGTGACAGGACAGAATTCAGATTAGACAATGCCCAGATCCAGCGGTGATCAATAAAAGCTATCAAATATTTACACTCTTAGAAGTACTGATAATAGATCTGAGTATTTTATCTACATTAAAATACTTGATCAACATAAAATTGCTGTGGACTAGATGCCCTTATTGTGTCTGTTTTCCTGAGGAGGCCACTGAGGCGGAGCATAGTTAAATAATTTGCCCAAGACTTAAATATCTGTAAAGCAGAGGGGTTAGAATTATTTTTTAAATGAGAGTCTCCCATGTGTGTCCTTACTCAGACTACAAAGAAAAAGACCAGCAAGCATCAGAAACCTTTCTCTTTTGCAAAGGGAGAAAGGCTGAGCCTCTTTTAGCTACTTGGGAGAAAGATCAGGAGCCCAGTGAGCCCAAGAAAGGCTACAATTCCCCTGAGGAGGAAGCAGTGTAGAAGAACATGCCTTTAAGAGTCAAAGGCATTAAGAAAGCATCTGAATCAAGATGCCTGCAGTATGAGCAGAGATACGAGTGGGGAGTGGTGGTTCTAGAGTTCCAGGGGCATGGAAAGCCTGGTGGAGGTGGTGAGAGCAGAAACATGGAATGCAACGTAGGTCAGACTTCAGACCATGTGAAACATCACGTTAAGGAATGTAGAAGTTTTTCTATTGGAATCCAAGCTTCAGAACAGACAAGCAATTTTATGTTCCTACGTGCTTTGGATCTGTTTCACAGTCATCGGTTAATTTATGAAAATATATTTTCTTGACCTATGGGAATAATAGTATCCCTTAGTTATTGCCGGCTGATGAGGTCTGCAATCTCCTGAATGAGTGCACGGTGAAGGCTTAATAGAGAGAGGCAAATGAAATGATTTCAGGGCCCTGGAAGGATCAAAGCCCTCTCACAGAATTCAAGACTGTCTCCAGGTTAACACCATGACCTTCTCTGGGTCGCTCATATTTATTTGGTTATCAGAGGGAGGAGAGTACTCAAGAAGGGCAGAACCCCTCGAGCACTTCTCTAAGTAAGATTTAATCAGACCTGTGCGCTGCACAGCTTTTACTAGTCTCTTAGAAAGGGACTTGACTTTTTTCTATCTTTGTTTTTTTTATTGCTGCTATTTAAATTTGATGGTGGCCATCGTATTTTCTTACTAACCTCTCCTTTAGTTTTTATTTAAATTTCCATTCCTGTTTATTCATATGATTTTATTTTTTTAAACAAAGATTTTGCAGTGAGCTCTTCAATTGAAAGCATATATTAGGTTAAAAGTGAAATAAGGGGGCAACCATCAGAGTAGGGGCAAGAACCGCACTTAGGAAACCCAGGCTCACGATATTTCTGTGACAGAGCTTCATACTGGCTTAACTTCCTGGAATTTAAGACAGGAAGAAAAAGACAGTGAGACACCATGTAATGGCACTAGACATTTCAGAGTTTAAAAATCATCTTTTCAAGTAGTAAATTCCAACAAAAATTTCAACTATGTGGCCTCAGATGGGACATCCTGAGTGATATAAAGGGAAATTGACATTAAAAAGTAAGTGAAGAAGCCTGTTGCATAGGACTAAAATATTTAAATTAGTTTTACTTTAGTATCTAGAGGTAAACAACATCTAGATATGAAAAACAAGTTATGGTAAACTCATTCATATGTAACTATATAATTTTGACATACTTTCATGAAGAAATCCAGAATATGCAAGAGAAAATATTCTGTAAATATCCAGACAAGATTTTACGCTTTTCATTTGTCTTATTCACTGCTTTATTCTGTTAGCAGTTATACGTCCACACTACATCATTAAAGAATGTTTGTAGTATGAAAACTGTAGTGTGCTTTTATCATATGAAACATTTCTTCTTCTTTGGGTCATGGCAGAGGAAAAATGTATTTGTGTGGAAAGGTATTTTTAGAGAGTAACTCAGCATCTTAGTTGTTTTCTAGTCCTTCAGTTAGACTATGAATGATTCCTTTTGTTTAGACTTAGGAGAAATTTGCCAAATTGATGACATTTCAACTTTCTTGTAACAATCTTTTAAGGTTTGTGTACAAGGCATGTTTTTTTCTATTCTATTCATTGTTTCATCACTACTAACTCAATTTTAAAGTATCTAGTACTAAGAAAATTTTAAATATATTGTCCTGAGGTTGTTAAAAGATCCTTTTACATGGAACATAACTGACTCATTCAGTTTCAGTAGCTGCAAAAGCACTGTTGCACTGAGGACTCTTGAAGGGGTGAGGTCATAGAGTTCCCCAGTCTGAAATTCTGTTAGCATGTATTATATTGTAGTAACATTAGTAAAGCTGAGGAGAGAGTATAACCTGGCTGTGCTTTATCAACAGAAAGGCCACTTTAAAGTCTTAGATCAATCGCTCATGTTACCAGTTACATGGGTATATTTAACGTGTAATTCCAAATGAAGTTCACACCATTAAAGATAGATATTTTACTTAGAAAAAACCCCAGGTATAATTAGTTGGTTATGCATCAGTCTGTTTTCACTCTCTGAATATTTCTCCAAGTGACTTAATACTTTCAATCCCACAACAGTTTCTCATTTATAAAGCACTAATTAGCATAATAAAAGTACTGTTCAGGGTTAGGGAGGTATTGTCTTAGGATGATAATCAAAATACTTTGGATTTTAACGGCATTGCAAAGAAAATTAATAATACCAGCTGAAGTTCTTGATTTGCATCATTTAATTAAAATAAGCTCTACTGTTAAATTTAAAGCATTTTGGGTATGTGCAAATTATTATAATGGCACATTCCATCTTAGAAAGGAGATAGCTGTGTTTCACCACATTGAAACCTGCTCATTAAATGAAGCTTAATGGGCTCCGTTCACTACCTCATTAAGTATTAATGACTGTCTCCGACACAGTAACCTCCTACTGTTTGCCCATTTAATAGAGCCTGAAGCCCTCTTGTGATATGACACATGCTTGAAATATCCAGTTAATTCAAGCCCAATGAGTGAAAAAGTATTTGGTTACATGTTTCTGTGCTCATGTGAACTGAGAACTCAGAACTACCACAAACTGACACCTGCTTTTTCATGTTTACTGTATTCATCCTAAACAGTCACCCTTACAAATTAGAAATTTCTCACTTCTACATTGTTACTTGCATGTGCATCTGTGTGTGTGTGTGTGTGTGTGTGTGTGTGTGTGTGTGTATTTAGAATCTCATGATCTCCAGGTGAAAGAGAATAACATTGGAGATTCCTAACAGACAACAGACGATTCAGTCTCTGCGGGCACATTTTAAGGATATCATCACCCAAATGATTAATTGATGCAAGAGCTGCTGACCTGTCACACAGGTTTCAGGAGGGAGAACCGAGAACTTTGCAAGCAGGATTTCTGTTTTATGAGGCCAAGAAACTTTATGGTCCATTAGTATTAAGGAGCTGAGGAAAATGTCCATAAGGGTATGTGCAGGAATAGATTGGAAGAAAGAGTACTATGTGTCCAGAGGGAATATTGCAAAGAGATGCGATCTCCAAACTCCGAAGTGAGGTTCCTATAGGAGAGAAGAGGTAAAATACCAGAAATGCTTAGAGCATGGGGAAACTTCTTTTGCTTTTTGTTAAAAACGGACTGTGTGTCCTTAAAAATGTAAAATACCCAAGATTTAAATTTGAGATTGAGACGAAGCTCTGCAAGTTAGGAAAAGGCAGTTTAGACTTTTCTTTTGAGACAAAAGTAATACTCCATATGGCCTAGTCAACTCCTTATGTCCTATAATCAACAAAGTTTATCCCTTTAAATAATTTGATTATGATAGGTATTTCCATCAAAACCTACATAGCACAGGGGGTGGGTCTTCTGCGAGAAGACAGACCTGGGAAGAAAGCATCCATAGAATTACCAAAGCACATAGCAACTTGCTTTGGAATTATGGGTTGTCCCTTTATTGAAGACTTCAGTCTGGAGTGAAATCTTCCTGTCTTTGTAACCCACTGCCTACATCTTCTAGATAGAACCAGGTTCAGATTTTAATAATATTTATTAGATACTATTTTTGAACACCATACTGGGCACTTTCACACGCTATTTACCAAAATTCCTGTGACGTACGTATTATGATTGTCTTGTTTCCTTTTCTTTCATTGCTGAGACAAAATGCTTGATGTCCAGAATTAAGGAGGGAAAGGTTTATTTAGCTCACAGTGTGTGGAAATTTCAGCCCATAATCAGCTGGCTCCAAGGCAGAGTGGCACATGGTACAAGGCAATAGCTCATGGTGGCAGAAGACAGCAAAAGCAACAAGAGCAAAATGGCAGGAGTGGCAGAGAGCGGCCTCTTTTCCCCCCTTATATTGTATGCAGGCTACTCACCCTACAATGGGTATAGCATTTATAATCCTGGCATTAGACCCTGAATCAATCAAAAACTCTAGAAGCCCACCCTATGACTGCATGAGGCTTTGAGGGGATGTCTGGACACAAACATAAAAATGATTTTCATATCATGACTAAAGGATTGAAATCCCTAGAGTACAATTACACCATATTACATCATAAAATCAGTGATAATTTGAATCCAAGCTTTTCTGAGTCTATGTACTATATCCTTTTTACTAAGGTGTTATTGTATCATTGAAAGTGATTATGAATACCTTCCAATTCTATTTTTAATAGGTAAAACTATTAGCAGTTCAAAATGTTCTTCAAGTTTTCTAATAGATATAGTGCACTGAATTTTTCAAGTTAACGTTTATACATTAAGAGAAACAGCCAAAATTAAAGCAGAATTTTACAGAATGTCACTTAAATATTTGCACTTTATCTTTCTTTCTGGTAGAGTAGTACTCCATTGTGTGTAAAAAACAGATTTTCTGTAGCCATTCATCTGCAGTGGAAAATGTACGTACCTTGAGAACATAATGTTAAGTGAAATAAATCAGATGAACTAGGGAGGTAGATCTTTCTAAAAGAAAATGATCAAGAGATCAAAGGAGGGAAGGAAAGGGGATGAGAAAAAAATTAAGATGTGTTATTTACATGGGCCAGCTCCACAAAATAATGTAAATGCTATGTATTGCAAACATGTACAACAGGAAAAACAGAAAGGAAACAGGAAACAGGGCGAGAAGGAAGGGAAAGGGCATAAAAACGGAATTTAAGATGAATCATGTACATGTACAAATCCCCCCAAGGAATGTAAACATGATAAGCTACAAATATGCATTAATAAAATCTTTTCCAAGTTCTGCAAATGACTCTGAGGAGAAGTAGGGAGACAGACTCACAGTGTTTTCAGTGGATTTTGCCTCTACAGCGATGTGATTAACTGGCCTGGCAGTGGAGCATAGCTTGTAACATCTGGACCTCTCCTCCCTTCCCTGTTATCATGAAATATCACAAATTTATGGTGAGAATCTAGAAGGTTCAAGAAGATATATTATTCCCCCATTGCTACTTTTCCTTCAAGCCTTCCTGATTCTTGTTTACTCAGGACGTGTGCTCCTCCATGTGAACCTAAGGTTATCAGGAGGTTCAAGTCTTAATGCCCCCAGAATGATGAAAACATCTTTTGTGAGCTCTCCTGTGGGATGGTGTAATTCCCATCATGGAACAGAAAACTTATTGCCCAACTATCACCTGGGCTATGGAATCCAACACGACCTGAAAGGCTCAAGTGAGTGATGATATGGAGACACAAGAATCATTTTCAGATGTGGTAGACCCAGCTTTCATTTTGGCTCCAGCACCGGCTTGCTAATGAAATGTCCTTCCAAGACGAGATCAAGGAACCCGGCATTCAGAGTGGATTCATCCAGAAGATACTCATAAAGCAGGCAGCTTAGGTTAAACAATTGAATCAACAATTATATTCTTAGAATTGATTCTTGCAAGCTTTCCTTGGATAACGTTTTCCTACTGGAAAGAAGTTCCATCAGGAGGAAAACATCCCCAAGTAGCCTTTCAAAAGGCAGTGTTTAAAATTGAGAGAATAGTAAGGAAGGGCGAGTGTTGAAGCTTATTTTCAGAAAAAAAAATTTTTTTCAAAACCGAATCTGAGAACTGAAGTTTAGCATTTAGCTCCTTACAAGGAAAAAGGAAGCACAAAACAGGAGCTATGATAATAAATGTAAAAGATCAGGACTTTTGTAGACAGCTCATATGTGTTCTTTTGTGTATCATCTTCTTACCTCTGCCTAAGGGTTCTCAGCTCCACATGTATCATGAAAAAACATGTGGTTTCTTGCTTAGGGCAGCAATAAGGAAGAAGAGGGGTTAAAGATATTACGTCTTCGTGTTTCAGCACAGTGAGATGACGCAGAGACATCGGTGGGAGCGAGATACTCACACAGGGGAGGAGAGACGGGGGTGAGGCCCCAAGGTCTGTGGAATAAAAGCAATGAAGGACAAGTAATCAATGCATGAGAAAGATCAGGTAAGATCTCCAGGGAGGTTTGTGGGAAATTATTTGTCATTTTTCAGTCACTGTGTTCTATTTTAATTTTTTAAAGCAGGACTAACTATATGTCTCATAGTATTTTCTTGATGTTAAATTGGATGACATGATGTGAATCTCATTTAGAAATTTTCTATCACATAAGTAATTCAAGGCAAAGCTGTGGGACATCATCCATGAATATTCCTTCACTTCTCCCCAGTAAATATTTAATTTTTATTTGGTCATTTGTGGTGCTGACATTTCCTTCTTTTTAAAACTCATGTCCTGTAGCACCTGATGATCTTATCTGTCTTTCATGAGGAACACAGAAGCAGATACTATGCTGCCTGTGGCTGGGCTCTTATGTAACACTATCTCCAAAGCTCATATGCCAGCCCAAGATTCGTAGGAAATCAGTAAAATTCACTAGGAAACATGGAGACTGAGCTCTTATTTCTGGAGACCAAGGGCAAGGTATGAATAAAAGCTCACATAGTTGCATATAAAATTCACAAAGCAAGCTGACAAACTACTACATGAATTATATCTACTACATGAATTATATCTTTTCACTATAATATCTCCTTAAAATTTTTAAATACATTACAATGACTGTATGTGATTAAAATTAAACAAAATATCAAATTTAATTTTTATTAATTCCCAAATATTTATGTATTCTCAAGAATTGTATCTAAGGCATATTGTTGCATAATTTTTAAAAGACAAATATAATTCTTAATATATTATACACTTTTTTCCATACAATTTGTGTCATTATTTAAACCAAAGCAGTCATTTTGTTAGTAAAATCAAGACTTTTCCCTAATCTATATTCTATTGATAGTAATGCGTGAGGAGGTAATATTACTTAATCACTGAAGATAATAGATAACTATTATTAATAACTACAATTTTGTGAAACTTTTTTCTCTTGCGATACAAAAAACTAGACTTGTTAACAGAACTCTGCATCCCATACTTAAATTTGAAAAGAACAAAATATTTTGCATACCATGCTCAAATATGATACTGGGGTCATATATGTTTAATCGTTGCTAAACAAACAAGGTTACAAAATATTTTAATTTTATTATATCATTTTCCATAATTTTCATAAATTCTTACAGCAATATTTCTATCCACACATAATCAGCACCTCATACATTTTCTATATATTGTGCAGATTTTGTATAAACATGTCTCTACAATACATTTGTACAAATATAGACAGAAAATTTTAGAAAATTATGAATTAACTAGAATTTGAAGGACATTGGTTCTAGGAGCCTTGTGAGTGACACAATGAAGATTCTCAAATTCCTTATGTGAAATAGCATGACATATTCTCCCATATTTTAAATGATTTCTAGATCCTCACGATATTTCCTAAAAAGTAAATAATATACTAGTTGCTATGCCATATTTTAAATGTAATAATGACAAGAAAAATGTTTTTATCTGTTCAATAACACATAGCCCATTTAAACTTAGCTACCTTTGGATTCAAGATTGTTGGGACCCACGGACATGGGAGTCAGTGATCCATACGTGCTGACTGAATCCGGTTTCGGCCATTTTTTCTCAGGTATCAATTGTAAACATCGTGTTATACTGTATGTTTGAGAAAACAAATAAGAAAACAGAAAATGAAGTAAATGGATGATTGCCACTGGTTGTTACACATTTTTACTCACACTGCTACTACAAAGTTAAATTTTTTTTAACCACGAGAGAATCAAAAAGGAAGAGTTTGACAAATCAGTGCATGAGTACTTTGAGTACTCTTCTGAGGCAGAATCTTAGCTTTAGTTACAGTATCAGTAACACAACCCACAGACTTTTAGCTCATTCACACACACTAACTAGCACAAAAGTAGCTAGTTATAGAGTGGGTATTTGGGCTTATGAGCCACAAGGTACCAGCAGTAGACACTAGATTTGGTGTAGCATGGCATGCTTGCCACAGCATGCTGTGTGTGCCCTTGAAAGCTCCAAAATGTTATCCATCACTGGTCTAGACAAATCCCATAAGCATTCAAATAAATTTATTTTGTGTTTATCATACATAGGGTCTTTGATAGTAGTGATCAGAGCTTTCTATGGAAAGGACTAATAATGTTAATCAGTGGCCAGATTAGTTATCAAGAAGGTGATGTTGGAGAAACATTTGCAGAAATAGACGAGCCATTGGTTAAGGGCCTAAAGCACCCCAGGCTGAGATGTGACTGGTGCCAAAGTTGTGAAGCTGGTTGTAAGATATGTGTGTTGGTGGTTTAGCATGAGTCCCAGCATGGCTGCAGTTCCTGAGACAAGAAGAGAGAAGTAAGAGTCATGGCTGTGACCCTCCTCCCACAGTGAATAGAATAGGAGACCACAGGGGGTTCAAGTCAAAGGGTCTGCATTATCTGACTCCATCTGTGACATCTGCAGCTGGGATCAACTTCCTAAAGTACAGTTGCAACTCTGCACCTCTTCTCAAACCTTTAATGACTCTTCTGTATAGAAATTGAAAGTTGATTAATTCTAGGTTGCTCCTTAGAGATTCAATAACCGAGCACTATTCTTTCCCCTACTTGTATCACGCCTAAAGCACCATGTAGATGAATATTTTTTCTAAGCACTCCCAAATTATTTCTCTATGAGACTCTGTCACTAAAGCACTGCTATGTGGACTACCTCAAATATCTCCTGAATCTCATCCTCTCAGTGCGGTCTTCTTTGAAATGTTCAGTCTGCACCACGCAGGAAACTGCATTTTCACCTGTTGTCTGTCAAATATCCTCTTCCACCTCTTATCAGAATTATCATGCTCATGACCCAGCCCTTGTACTATTGCATCAGGAATGCTGCTTTATTCACCTGGGTATTTCCTTCAGAATGTTGGAGTTAACACAGTTACGTGGTTCTGAGTAAACTAACAAATGAAATGTTTCTTTCCAGATCAGCCTATGCAGGATGACAGCTAAAATCAGAAGAATGTCAACAAATGGCCATCTGGGTCGAGCCAGGATCTGGGGTCATGGTTTGAGCTGAGTAAACTCCAAATGTAAAGTCTTCTTTACATGTCTTTGTGTTCCAGTGTGTAGAAGGTGATTATCAGTAGAACAGAGATTGGTATAAATAGAGTGTTTGTTAAATAAGCCTTTAGTATTTTGTGCAGCATACCCATTCAAAGGAACGTACTTTCATAAAATGCTACTTTGTATTAGAAACTTCTAACAGATACTAATTACACATTTATAATTAAATCAGATCACTTGAAACATGGCCTTTTAACAGACCTAATTGTTTTCCTTATGAAATGATTTTTCAGCTGCAGGAAAATAACACAAACTAATTATTTTGTGTTTTTGGAAGAGGGTAAGATTTACAACTGCTATTTCTATAATATTGAGACCTTTATTATGCTACAAACTCATCAATTACAACTTGAATAATTTATTAGAGTTACAGAAGAAAATTTCAAGCATTTTATCTTAGAGCATTTTGCCTCTCATTTTCCACAGTTTGCATGTTTCTTTAGAACATTGCTTATTTTTCTGTACCTCAGCTGCTAAAGAGGCATTTGTGTTGCCATCCAGGGATTTAATTTCCTATCTTTGATTAGCAAAACAAATTAATCCAGGTCAGAAGCATTTGGGTTTTGCTAGTGAAGTAGAAATGTATTTCTTTGTTCCAAATAGTACAGTAAGTCATGTCATTGTGTTGATTCCTATAAATATGACTTGCTTTACACTGTATAAACATCTGTGATATTATTAGAATCCTTCCTCAATGTTACATCCAATTATTGCAGTAAAGTTAAGTGCTTGGGAAAGCTCTGCACCATTAGCTATTTAGTATGTTGAGTATTGTAGAGTAAATGACATCCAAAAGGGTGGATTTTTTTTTGGATAAGAAGTAAAGTAAATAAGATCCAAAGTATAGTAGTTATTAAGAATTGGGAAAAACTGTTCAAAAGAAAAAGGAAACTGATGGGAGAAAAGGATAAGGAAGGAAGAAAAAAGGGATATATATATATATATATATACACACATACACACACACAATAGTTAAGATAGTTATACAGGTAGTGTCTCTTGGTTCATTGAAAAGGAAGATTTGTGCTAGTATTGTTTGGATATTGTTCGATATTGGATATGTGCTAACATTGTCTGGATATACCTATACCTAATATTGTTTGGATATGTCTGTATCTTGCACTCTGAGTAACTATGTTGAAGATAACAATGTACAATACATTAATTATTGTTACTGTCTGAATAGCCTGATTTGAAACTCTGTTTTATTTTATTTCTATTTTTTTCCCTTCAAAAAAAAAAAAAAGAAATGAAGTATTGAAATGAAATAAAAAGAGAAACGTCCTGAAAGAACAAATTATCAGAAGGAAATTGCAAACACAAGGCAACAAGACAGCCCATGGGAGCAGCGATATCTACATCTAAAATATTGAAAACCTCTGTTGAACATGGCAAGATACATTAGAATTGTAACATTTTTATGAAAAGAAGGGCCAAGTGTCTCCTAACACTATTTTGAATGTATTATCTGCCTAATGTAATATTTAAACTGAGTGGTATTTGTTCTGCTGCATTTAGTTTATCTGAATGCAAAATCAGAAGTCTTACTTTCAACCAGGGTGGCTGTAGGAAAGGCCAAGACACAGAAAAATAAGTGAGCAGAGGGTTCAGAGGAGTTACCAACCATCGTTCAGTCTGCTACAAGGCACTGTGGTTTCGACAGCCCCGAGTCATGGTGCAGAGCAATTATTTTACACACCTGTTTGCCAATAGGCACTCTATTTTCCTTTCCCTGTATCCATTCTCTTGTAGTTTCTTTTTCCACTTTTCTTGATCTACATTATGGCTTCTGGTGTCTTCCACTTCTTCTTTCCCTGAAATTCTTATTCTCAGTCAGTGCTTCCATTTTGAACCTGGGTGTTGAAACAGAGAAAGGACGAAACTGGTGATATTTGAGGTGCCTTCAACATCAAGCGAAATCTTTATAAAAGAAGCACGTATCTTCCTTGTGAGTACTGATCATTGTCATGATATTATTTCAATGTGTTATTATGGTAATTGAATCTTATTTTTCACCACGTGCTAAATATTCTGCTTCATTACTGTAGTTTGGCCCAGGCTGGAACTTCAATAAAAGTTATATACAAGGACTCCATTTCAGAATGTGGATAAGTTTGAGAAGAAAACTTATCCAATTACATGAGGCTCTAAGAAGAAACAATTATGAACATTATCTCAAGGGCACCAAATATTGATCATATAATTTTGGAAAGAGAAACTGAGTTGCCCTATTCTGGAGCTAATTCCTGACAAAGGTAGGACAAACCCACTCCAAATCCTCACCCATAACTCCCAGGCCACAGAACACATTGGCTAAGAATTTGAATTAAAATAGTTCATTTGAAATGGGATAAAATAGTAGATTTACCAGTAGCTTTTTACTCAAGACAATGAGAAGAGATGGCCTGAAAAAGCTGGGAAAAAAACCAATGAATACATGTTTGAATAAGAGCTGGTGAAGTCACCAAATGCAGTCGCACACACACTATAGTCTGAAATGTGACCAAGCTATTGACTCTTGGTAAATTAAAATAATTATGTATATCATGGTTTTCCATTAAATAAATAGTAAAGTGAATGCAACAGTTTGGATTTATTTTTCATTCTATATTTTAATACCAATTAACAGTGACAAATCTTTTACACAATTGCTGAAAATTGAAATTTTAATGTATTTTGCAACTTACCAACATGTTTTGATTTCATATTTAAATATAGCAAAGAACCAGTATGTAATATCACCATGCAAAAATAAAATAAACAAAAATTGGTTTCATATATTTCGGACTGTAAAGGAAGACATATTTAACTTGCTTCAACTTTTATTGAATGTCATATTGATTAAACCAAAATTATTTACAGTCTCTTCTAGGGAGAAAAATAGCTATAAGAACTTTTAGCTGTTATTTTAGAGTTATTTTAATAGATTTAAAAATTAGTATAATTGTTACTATTAAAACATTTAAATTGACTAAATTTTCTTCATTTTGAAAATGTTGCTCTCTGTAATGATTTTAAAAAAATAGAAAAGACTCAGAAATTTAAAGACTTTCCAGGCCTCATAATACTAGCATTTTTGGAAGTTGAGCAAGAGGAATAGAAGTTTGATCCCAGTATGGACAACTTTGTAACTTATCAAAATCCTATATAAATAACTAAATAAGTAAGTAAGTAAATGAATAAATAAGTTAGTAGATAGTGTGAAAGCTTTCTGTTCCATCCTCAGTACCACTATTGTACACACACACACACACACACACACACACACACACACAGTTAGAAACAAAAGTAAAATATTTCTATGTAGTCAATTTAAGAAAATATACATTATATTTTTAGTTACTAATAGAGAAACAATTCATTTTTTTCCAAACAATAACCTTTACATAAGATGGAGCTTCCATCAGATGAGATACCACTTAAACAGAGTACAGTGAGCCATGAAGTTAGACACAGGGACCCTGGATTCTCCTCCCCATACCATCAAATCTGCCCACAGTCGTAGGATGCAGAGCACTCTCTGCATGAACATGGGAACCCTTTACACTGAAGCTGAGGGGTGGGGTAGGAGGTCACTGCTTTCGGGGCTTCTCTGCGCAATCTTGAGACTCTCACAATGGCAAAGGCCAAAGTATAGAGGGAGTGGCAGGTTGGAGTTTAGGTTGAATTTTTACATGAAACAAAGGTCACCTTATTTTACTGATACACATTTTGACATCGCTTATTATTAATGTTTGAAGAAATCTTGTATCACTCCAAACTGCTTAAAAATCTGCTCTTTTTAAACTTGAAATTTGGTGACATCATTTTTTCTTCTGAATTTGCAAAGAAAGATGATTTTTGTTACACCAAGGACAAATCCTAGACATTTTCAATATAAAGAATGAGTCTGTTGAGATGCCTTCTATTTTTAAAAGAACTTTTATCTCATAAAAATTGAACTTAGAATACAGTTCTTTAGATTTATAATGCATATTAACTGATGAAAGATGCTAGCAAGTCTTACATTTTGTTCAAAACAGAGATCTCCAGCATATTCAGTGATGGGGTTCGCGTTATCACATCACTCATCATTCCGTTTACAAGCATCCTGCCATAGGAAAACACGTGTCAGAAGTGAAGAGGAGAAAACATACTTGATTTTCCACTGTCTCTATAGCTAATAATTAGTAAAATAATTGAAACATAAGCTTTCCTATACTAGTAACTTCTTATTTACTGTAGCATACGCTATAGAAGAGTATAGGCTAAAGAAACAATTGTGAACTTTTATGTGATTTTTTAAAATAATATAAATGAGATCCATTCATAGACAGATACAAAGGAAATACTTTAGATATTGATCTTGGTGGTTATTATTCAATTTCTTATCTTCGTGAAACCTCACCAATATGTATACTGAAAAAATTGAAAACTGCCATGGCAATAATATGCATTCGCATACTGCTGGCATAGAATTATAAGGGAAAATGCTCCAAAGATTCCAGAGAGGAAAATTCTGTCAGTGGTTGTTATGGTTGATACATTGTGTCAACTTAGGGAATCTGGAGGTTTAACTGAGCGATTCAGCAGGAAGCCAGGGTGCTTACTTTGTATACGTCCTGAGCCTGTGGAAGAGGAGGGCATGGATGTTGTGTGAGAGCTACACGCCCCCTGGGTGGGAGTAGCCTGTTTACAATGTAAGGGAAGGAGGGAGGCTGCTTGCAGCCGTTCCTCCCTTTTGCTCGTTGTTTTTGCTGTGGTCTGCTGCCCTGAACGTTTTGCCCTCTGCCATGTGCCACTCTGCCTCTGAAGCAGCCAAGTTTGAACTGAAACCTCCACAAACTGTAAGCTTAAGAAACCTTTCCTTTCTTCATTTTGGGTGTTGGGTATTTTGTCTCAGCAACAAGAGTAAAGTAACCAAGACAGTGGTGATTTCACATTGTTGGTTAGTCTTCTTATTTTAAAACAATAAGAAATGTTATTAGCCTAATTACGTTATTTTCAGAAAAATTTTTTCACAAATAGATGGTACATGACAGCATGATTTGCATGCCAATTTGCAAAAATATTGTGTTTCTGAGTTAAAATCAATTACTATACTAAGAATTGAAAAGTTATATACTTTTGATTTTCCACTATTTTCAACAGTAATAATTTCATTAATTTATGCTTTGATCTTTATGTCTCTCATTAAATTTGGAGTGGGTATGAATTATTATTGTATCTCACATATCTTGAAGGTCATCTTTAGTTTATTTGAGCTTCCTCTGTTTTTCTAATGTGAGAATTGTTTGCAATAAGCTTCTCCATTGGATCTGCCTGCATTAGGTCCCATAGGTTCTGGTGTACTGTACAGGCATTGCTTGGTTACATGCACTATGTAATTTTTTTCTTGATTTCTTTTGTGTCAAGGACTATATCATTAAGTCTCCTTTTGTTTATAAATTTGTTATAGTTTCTTCTCTCATTGATTTCCAGTTTCAGTGCATGATGGTCTAATAGTAAATCAGGCGAAGACCCAATAAAAAAGAAATCTAAAGCTCAGTCTCCTTAACTAATACAGAAGTAAAAGTCCTCAATAAAATTTTGGCAAATAGCATGCACTAAACAGAGGACCATACATCATCAAATAGGTTTGAGCCTGGGGTTGAAAGGATGGCTCAACCTGTACACATCAATAAATATAATACACCATATAAACAGGGGCATGACATGATCCTAACAATAGACATAGAGGAAGGTTTTGAGAAAACCCAAAACATTCATGACAAAAACCTTAAAGAGAATTGGTACAGAATTATCTTACCTGAAATTGATAAAAGGTGTTTATTACAAACCAGTGCCCAATATCATATTAAATGTGGAAAAACTAAAAAGCTTTTCCTCTACAATCAGGAACATGACAAGGATGCCCACCACAACCTCTTCTGTTCCACATGGTACTTGAAACCTTAGCCAGAACAATCAGGCAAGAGAAAGAAAAGGCTTGTGTATAGGAAAGGAAGAAATCAAGTTATTATTTTTTTTATTTTAAAAGTATAACAAAAAAACCCCAAAAAGATATTCACAAACATACACAAAGTAGCATAAGAATAGTACAATGGAATCTGAGTTACAGATAGGGTGACAGGGAATCATCAATGGTTGTTGCATTACATATTGATAATTTCCAATTGTATATTCAGGAAAATAGGTATAGACATGCAAAATTGATCAGACAATTAATCATCCACTATTTCTTACAATAAAGTGACCTAAGTCAGTAGTACAACTTCTTTTTATAGTGTGAAAGCAAAAAGAACTACATCAACTACAACAGAAAAAGAAAGAAAACAAAAACAAAAAAAAAAAAGAAAAGCGTTAACAGACACAAAGTCGCTCAACGAACTTAAAATTATAATTGAATTATAGACAAAGCAACAGAAAACCAACAAAATTTGTTCATTTCATATTGATATCTTCAAAATGTATGCACCAGAGATCACATAAAGACATACAAGATTGATCAATCAGTCATCAACTATTTCTTACCGTTCAATGTCATAAGTCAATAGAACCATGTTAGCCATCCTGCACATATGTATATACATAGATACTTACATACATACATATATAAATTTTTGCCTCATTCTTTTCTCCTTTCCCTCATCCCCTCTGTTCTTTACTTTTGAACAGATATCCTTCATAACTCTTAGTTTATGTTCCCACCCCCAGGTTCTTACACCAGTGACACAATACGTTGCCTGCACATGTACCTCTGATTTATTTCACTTATGACTATGTTGTCTAATTTTGACCATTTGCCTACAAAGGCTCCATATCTGTCCCTCTTTATAGCTGAATAATATTCCATTGTATAAAAATGCCACAGTTTTTTAATCCAGTCTTCTGTGGATGGACACTTGGGTTGCTTCCACATTTTAGCTATTACAAACTGCACTGCTATAAACATGGGTGCACATATATCAGAGTGATATGATGCTTTCAGATCTTCTAGGAAAATACCCAGAAGGGGAATAGCTGGTTTGAATGGAACCTCTAGACCTAGTTTGCTGAGGAATCTCCAAACTGCTCTCCACAGTGGTTGCACCAGTCTGCATTCCCACCAGCAGTGTAATAGAGTCCCTATTTCTCCACAGCCTCGCCAGCATTTGTTACTGGATGATTTTTTCATACTGGCCATTCTTACTGGGGTGAGATGGAATCTCAGTGTTGTTTTTATTTGCATTTCTCGGATGACTAAGGATGTGGAACATTTTCTCATATATTTATTTGCCGTTTGTACTTCTTTATCTGAGAAGTGTGTATTCATCTCAGATGCCCATTTCTGGATTGGGTCTTTGAATTTGGATAGGTACAAGTTTTTTTAATTCTTTGTATGTTCTAGATAGAAGACCTTTGTCTGAGGGACAGCCCTCTAGGATTTTTTATTTTATTTTATTTATTTATTTATTTTTTTGGTGGTACTGGGGATCGAACTCAGGACCCTGCGCTTCCTAGGCAAGCGTTTATTCCACTGAGCTATATCCCCAGTCCCCCTCTAGGATTTTTTCCCAATTTGTGGGTTTTCTTTTTACTTTTCTGGTGATTTCTTTAGATATACAAAAACTTTTCAGTAGGATGAGGTCCCAATTATTGATTCTTTGAAGTGTTTCCCTTGCAGTTTCATTTTTGTTCATGAACTCTCTGCCTATTCCTATGTCTTCAAGATTTTTACCTACTTTCTCTTCCAATATATTTAGAGTTTCTGTTTTAATATTGAGATCTGTGATCCATTTTGACCTGAGTTTGGTGCATGGTGATAGACTGGGGTCTATTTTCAGTTTTCGGCAAGAGGTAAGCCAAGTTTTCCAGCACCATTTATTAAACAGGTCATCTTTTTTCCAGTGAGTTTGGTTGGCCCCTTTGTCACATATTAGGTAACTGAGTGTGTTTTTCATTGTGGTTGCATCTTCCAGTCTGTTCCGTTGATCCTCAGGTCTGCTTTTTAGCCAGTACCAGGTTGATTTTATTACAGTAGCTTTGTAGTATAATTTCAGGTCAGGGGTTGCGATTCCACCTGACTTGTCCTTGTTGCCCAGGATTGCTTTTGCTGTTCTGGGTCTCTTCTGGCTCCAGATGAATTTGAGGCATATTTTCTCTAGATCTGTGAGGTATGCTAATGGTAGTTTAATGGGAATTGCATTGAATCTGTACAACAGTTTTGGTAGTATGGCCATTTTCACAATGTTGGTTCTTCATAACCATGAGCAGGGTATGTTTTTCCATTTATTGAAATCCTCTTCGATCTCTTTTTTCAGAGTACTGTAGTTTTCATTGAATAAATCTTTCACATTCTTTGTTAGATTGATTCCTAAGTATTTTAATTTCTTGGATGTTATTGTAAAGGGTATGGTTTCCTCAATTTCTCTCTCAGTCTGTTTGTTGTTCATGTATAGGAATGTTATTGATTTTTGGGTGTTGACTTTGTATCCAGCTACGCTGCTGAATTTGTCAAAATCAAATTATTATGTAAAGAAATATGATCCCCTATAGATGACCCCTCAAATCCAAGAAAAGTAATCTTAGAAATAAAAACCAAATTTAGCAATATATCAATGTACAGAATCAATGCACAAAAATCTGTAACATTACTGTACATCAATAGTAATCTCATTGAGAAATTAAAGAGTACAATTCATAATAGCATCAAATATTTAAATATATAGGATTTAACCTAACCAAAGAAGTTAAAGACCTCTGCAATGAAAGCTATAGTACTTTGGAAAAGGAGATTAAATGGGACATCAGAAAATGGAAATATTTCCCTTGTTCCTGGCAGAATAATATTGTCAAAATGGATATACTTCTCAAACTGATAAATACATACATTTAATATAATGCTAATAAAAAATGCCCACAGCATTCCTCATAGAGCTAAAGAAAACAATCCTAAAATTTATGTGGAACCAGACAACACAGAGGATAGTAAAAGTAATGAGGGCAGCAAGAACAAAGCAAGAGACATCGAGTTACAGGATTTTAAACTATATTACAAAGATACAGTGATTAAGAAAACAGCACAGTACCGTCTAAAACCAGAAATGTGAATTAATGGACCAGAATAGAGGGTGCATAAACAACTGTAGGCACATTCAGACTGTCAGTGTTTGACAAAAGAGGCTCAAATTAAATGGAGTAAAAAATAGGCTCTTCAGCAAATGGTGCTGGGAAAACCGGCCATGCAGCTTCATGCATATGCAGAAAATTGATGGTGAACACATATCTCTAGCCACTTACTAAACTAAAACCAAAATGGATCAAGTAAATAAATATTACAACAAAAACATTTAACGTATTGAAACAAAACAGGTAAAACTCTTGCAGTCAAAGGTATAGGCAAGAACTTCCAAATACAATTCCAATTGTACAGGAGATAACAGCAAGAATCCACAAATGGGATTACAAAGTAAACTCTGCACAAAAAAGAGAATATCAGTGAAGACACAACCTATAGAATGGGAAGAGAATTTTGCCAGCTATTATGCAGACAGAAGACTAATATCTACCATATATAAAGAGCTGAAATATTGGAGCAAATAAGTACTTGAAAAAATGGTCTACATCACTCACCATTCAGGAGATACACATTGAAAGACCACTTATCTCCACTTTCTCTCCCTCCAGAAAGAATGGCTATGATGAACGAATCAACTGTTAGCAAATGATAGGAGGGCTGTGGGGGGAAAGGAAGTCTTCTCCACTGCTGGTGGGAGTGTAGACCAGAACAATGTCTGTGTAGATCATGTGGAAATTCCTCCTAAAACTTGGCTTAGAGATCCTCCAGTTATCCCCCTTCTGGGTATCTGCTCAGAAGAATTAAAAACATTATACAACAGTGATATACGCACACTCCTTTTTATAGCAGCACAGTTTGTATAGCTAAATCTTGGAAGCGGTCCAAATGCCCATCAAGCAAAGAATGTTTTAGACGTGTGCTTTTTAATACAGTGAGGTACTACTCAACCATAAAGAAGGATAAATGAAACATTTGTAAGTCAATGGATGTACCTTGAGACCATACTCTTAAGTAAGCTGGACATACATGTGTTCACATGGAATTGTCTCCCTGGTGTGAGGAACCAAAAGAGTAGATAAAGATCAAAATGTATAAGAGATGTTATGAAAAGTAAGAAATAGTCCAAGAGGAAAGAGGAACTAGGGAGGGAAAGAGGGAAAAGAAGAAAGGGAAAAGCAAAATAATAAAAAGTGGTGAAATGGAAACAAAGTTTTGTAAACAGAGAGGGGAAGAGAGATCGAAGGAAGCAGAGGGCATTGGGGATAAAAAGAGGAATTAAAATACATCATATGCAAGTACAAATTTGATATGATACGTAAGATCTTTATTTATGTCTACATTGTACCAATAAACCTAACTGAAAGAAAAAGCACTAAGATTTCCTCTCTGCCAGAAGGTGGAAACCATCATAAATAAAATGATAACAAATGCTGTCAAGCTGCAGTTAAAGCAGAATGTTTCTCCTTTGTTGGTGGAATGTAAAATAAATAAATAAGGAAATACATAAGTTATATATGCAGGTAGGTAAACTGTACTCATAACAACATAAGCAGTGAATGGAGGGATTTCAATATCTAGAAGCAAAATTTGCTGCACTGTTGAAATTAAGATGGTTGTTTCAAATGTGGTCTAGGTTGTTGCCATTTGAGATATTGTAATCCTCATGGTAAATAGTAAGAAAATATATATATGGAAATAAGAGAAACAAATTATATGAATATCACTTAAGCATAAAGTGAAGCAGTAATGGAAAAATTGGAGAGAAAATAATCATTTCTAGAAAATAATAATAAAATAGGAGGAGTAAATCCTTCCGTATCGGCGATTATTTTGCATGTAAGTGGAGTCTTTGCTCTATTGAGGAAAACACAGACTAGTAGAATGCATCAAAACAAAAGATATATGATTAATTTTTCTGTGTCTATAAGATACTAAATTTACAACCAAACACACAGGTTGAAAATAAAAGAATTAAAAAATTATCCCATGCCAGTTAGAGAGTAGAGGTATTTGTATTAGTATGAGAAAAGATGGGCTTAAGACAAAAATATTACAAGAGACAAAGAAGAATATAATACCGATTAAATGGAAAATTCATCAAAATACATAAATATCATAAGTATATATCCACTTACCAAAAAGTCCCATATTTGAAGTAAAGTTCACAAAGTTGAAGAGATAAATTCTATAATAACAGAAACTTCAATACCTATTCTCAATAATGGAGAGAAAAATAAAGAAAAAATTTCTATAAGATAATTGAGAATTTAAACTGCTTATTTAGCTCTTTTCCAAACAAGAATAGAGTGTGTATCCTCAAGATGATATGTTAATCGAAAAATGAATTCTCAATAAACTTTTACAGTCTTCTCAAGCAAAATTTTTCTTACTACATGGAGTTAAACTAGAAATCTATAACAAAAGGCTAGCTGGAAAATGAACGCGTGTGTGTGTATGTTACACACATATGTATGTTTGTATATAAATATACTATTACACAAGAAAATCTTTTATTTTAAGGAGAAAAATTAAAAAAAGAGTAAAACAGAGTTTCAAAAAAGGTTATTAAGAGAGTCACAATAATCAGTAAAATGGGTATTGTTATCTTCATTTTAATTATTCAGAGTACAAGAGATAACCATGAGATACTATCCAAATAATATTAGCACAAATCTTTCTTTTCAGTGAACTAAGAGAAACTAGCCATATAACTATATTAACTATCTTGCAAAAATTTTCCTTTTCCTTTCCTTTTTTTCTTTTTATGCCATCATGGTTTCTCCTTTATTTTGAACAGTTTCTTCCCTATTCACAATATCTACTGTACAGTTTGGATCTTACTTAATTGTTCAGTTTCTCACAATAGTGAGAAAATACGATGTTTATACATGTGGGTCTGATTTATTTCATTTAAGTGTATGGTCTCAAGTTGCACCCATTTACCTATGAAAGTCTCAAGTTTACACTTTATAGCTGAGTGGAACTCCAGTATATTGCAAAAAATACACCTTTTTTATCCATTCCTCAATTGATGGGCATTTAATTTGTTTCCAAGAGTCAGCTATTCCAAATTGTGCTGCTATAAAATTGGGTGCACATATATCACTGTGGTATGATGTTTTCATTCTTCTGGGAAAACACTCAGAAGGGGAATAGTTTGTAGAATGGGACCTCTAATTCTAGTTTTCAAAGGATTCTCCACGCTGATTTCCACAGTGATTGCACCATCTGTACTCCCACCAATAGAGGAGAAATGTTCCTTCTCCTCACAGTCCCTCCGGTATTTTTTATTAGTGAATTTCTTCATGATGGCCATTCTTTCTGGAGTCAAATGGAATCTCACCGTTGTTTTAATTTTCATTTCTTGAACGACCAATTATGTTGAACATTTTTCAGTAAGAAAGCTGAGAATTTGAGCTGCTTATTTCATTTGCCATTTGCATAACTTTCAGCTGAGAAGTGTATATTCATGTCAGATACCCATTTTAGGGCTGGGTGTTTGAATTTGGGGGACCTGACTTTTTAAAATTCTTTATATATTCTACTTATAAATTCTTTGTATATGGGAAAATTGGCTCTAATTTTTTCCAACTCTGTGGATTGCCCTTTCATTCTGTTGGTGATTTCTTTTGTGGTCTGGGTTTGTTAATGAAGTCTCTGCTTACATCTGTGTCTCCAAGATTTCTACCTATTCTCTGTTCCAGTAAATTTAGTGTTTCTATTTTAATACTTAGATCTTTAATTCATTTTATACTTTAGTTCAGTGAATGTTGATAAACATGAGTCCAGTTTGAGTCTTTGGCATGTGGAAACCCAGTTTTCTCAGCACCATTTATTAAAGAGTCGATCTGTCTCCCAGTGAGCATGTTTGGCCTCTTTGTCAAAGACAATTTGGCTGAGTGTGTTTGAGGTTGTGTTTGCATCTTCTGTTATATTCCCCTCATCCTCAGGTTTTTTTTTTTTTCCCAATACCATGTAGCTTGGCATTGTAGATTGTCCTATAATTTCAGGTCAACGATTGTGATGATCCCTGACTTGCCTGTGTTGCCCAGAATTGCTTTTGCTATTCTAGATCTCTTCTTGTTCCAAGTGAATTTTAGGAAAGTTTTTTCTAGTTTTCTCTAGTTTTTTTCTGTGAGGTATCCTAATGGTATTTTGATTGGGGTTGCATTAAATCTGTATAACAGTTTGGGTGTATGGCCATTTACACAATGTTGGTACTTCCTATCTATGAAAATTGAATACCTTTCATTTTGTGATATCCTCTTCAATCTCCTTTTTCACAGTACTGTAATTTTCAATGTATAGATCTACTTATTAGATTGATTCTTAAGCATTCCACTTTTTGGATGCTGTTGTAAAGGGTATGGTTTTCCTGATTTCTCCGTCTGTGAGTTTGTCACATGTGTACAGGAATGATACTGATTTTTGAGTGTTCACTTCATATCCTGCTACACTACTGAATTTGGTTATTAAATCTGCAAGGCTTTTGGTGGAGCTTTTTGAGTCTTCTATGTAGCATATCATATCTTCTGAAAATGATAATTTAACTTATTTTCTTTTCATAATTTCTTTTCTTTTTCTTGTTTAATTGCCTCACTAATGTTTTCAGAATTATAGTGAATATAAGTGGTGATAGTGAACAACCTTTATACAAGGAAAATTTAAGACACATAGAGAGAAATGAGAGCAAAACCACATAATACAAAAATTCATAGATTTCATGAAAGAAAATTATAGATATAAATGCTTATTTTAAAGACAAAAGATCTCAAATCAATAATCTAAATTTGTAGTTTAAGAAATTAAACAAAAAGAAAAAAATAAACTCAAATATATCAAGATAAAAAAAGTAGTAAGACAGGAGACAAAAGAAATACAGCCTAGAAAAACAGAATATCAAACATCCATTACAGTGTCTTGGAAAAATTTAAAACACATATAAAGCTGTAGGGGATAGTTAAAATAAAAAATGAAAGTGATCATATTATTACGACTCAGAGAGACTAAAAGATTACAAGAAAATGCCATCAATGTTTGTACAATTTAAATTACCTAAATGAAAAGAGGAAATTCTCAGAAATATGCAAAATTCTAAAATCAACTCATAAAAACTAAAAAGAACAGAATTGTAACAAATCAAGAGATTGAAGTCACTATTTTTTAAAAGCCTGCAATAAAGGACAATTTAGGAGCAGATAAGTTTCACCGTTTAATTTTTTAAGTGTTCGCAAGGTCTTCCTCAAAATAAAGGATAAAACATTTCCTTGTTCTTTTTGGTAATTACTATCCTGATACAAATGTCTCAAAGTTCACGATCTTGGACTTGACATTTGTTTCTTAAATATGACACAGAAAAGGAATGTTCCTTAATAAATTAAACATAGCATTACTATTGAATATAGAAATATTGTCCCTAAATACCCCCCAAAAGAGAAGCAACCACTCAAATAAATACTTGCTCCCACATAGCTGTAGGGGTGCTATTCACATTAGCTACAAGATGTAAACCACCTAAATGAACAGTAATAAGTTCACACAAGTGATTCTTCAAGTGTGAAACAGGTATCAAATATTGGTTCCTGCTACAATATGGAAAAGCTTTAAAATCATGATGCTAAATAAAAGAAAACACACAGAAAAATCACATACTGTATTATTCTATTTATATGAACTATCCAGAATAGGTGCACCCTTAGAGACAAAAATGCAAATTAGTGGTTGATAAAGACTAGGGGAATGGGGTGAAAGGGAGTGACTGCTTACTGAGTTTGAGGTTTCTCAAAATAATTATATATGAATTATATATATTTATAGGGAAACGTGAGTAGAATAAAAGTGTGAAGAAAAATATGAATTCCTCATAAATATTTCATCTCTCAGAAGCAGATGGATAGATGAAGTCCAGATGGGCAAAGACCTTGTATATATCTTTCAAAATTGATCACTGAGGTCCAGAAACAATGCCTGGTACATGATCAATTCTCAGTAAATATCTGTAACCAAGTAATGACTCAACACAACAATTAATTTTACAAGAAGAAATAAAAAATAGCCTTTGAAAATATAAATGCTCTATGAAATATACTTTATAATAATATATTTCTTTATATTTTGCAAGCTACATCTTTCTATAGTATAAATACTTCAGTTGAAAGATTGTCAATATACTTTATATACATTTATGTTATGTATAATAGGAAACAATTTAGTGCTTGTATTAAGTATATTAGTATACTTTAGATATACATAATGACCACATTCATCATAGATAATATGTACCTGTACATGATATCTTATTTTTTAAAATTTATTTTAAAATCAAAAGGAAAACATATTAAAAAACACACTTCAATTTACAAAATAGCATAAGAACAATAAAAACAATACAGAGTTACAGACCAAGTGGTAGGAAATTAACAATGGTTGTTTTATTATGTATTGACATCTTCAATGTGGTTTCTCAGGAAAAGAAATAGAGATATGCAATAATGATCATACAAATAATCATTAATTGTTCCTTTCAGTAAAGCAATACAAGACAGCAGTACCACTGTTAGCTGTCCTGTACATACATACATACAGTTTCCCCTTCTTTCCCTTCTCTTCTCCCTCACTCCTGTTGTCCTTTACTTTTGAGCATTTTCCTTTCATTTCACAATGTATATAATATCTTCTAATTTTTATTCACTCTTTTAGATTCTTACACTAGTGAGACAATATGTTGCTTGCACATGCAGGTCTGATTTATCTCACTTAAGAGTATGCTCTCTATTTGTGACCATGTACCTATAAAAACCTCGAGTTATCTTTATAGCTGAGTAATATTCCATTATATAAAATTACCACAATTTTTTAATCCAATCCTCAGTGGATGGACATTTGGTTTGCTTCCACAATTTAGCAATTACAAATTGGGCTGCTATGAACATGGGTGCACATATATCGCTGTGATACAATGTTTTCAGATCTTCTGCAAAAATACCCAGAAGGGGAATAGCTGGGTTGAATGGGACCTTTAGACCTACTTTGATGAGGAATCTCCAAACTGATTTCCACAGTTGTTTCACCAGTTTGCATTCCCACCAGCAGTGGAGAAGAGTTCCTATTTCTCCAGAGACTTGCCAGATTTGTTATTGGTTAATTTCTTAATGATGGCCATTCTTACTGGGGTGAGGTTAAATCTCAGTGTTTTAATTTGCATTGCTCAAATGACTAGTAGTGTTAAACATTTTCTGATATATTTATTTTCCATTTGTATTTCTTCATCTGAGAAGTGTGTATTCATCTCAGTTGCCCATTTTTGGATTGGGTCTTTGAATTTGGAGGGGCTGATGATTTTTAATTCTTTATATGTTTTCAATAGAAAACCTTTGTCTGAGGGACAGTCAGCTATATTTTTTCCCAATTTGTGGGTTTTCTTTTTACTCTGCTGGTGATTTCTTTAGATGTGCAGAAACTTTTCAGTAGGAGGAGATCTCAGTTGTTAATTCTTTCAAGTATTTCACAGGTAGTTTGGTTTTTGTACATGAACTCTTTACCTACCCATATGTCTTCAAGGTTTTTACCTACTTTCTCTTCCAATAGATTTAGTGTTTCTGTTTTAATAATGAGATCTGTGATCCATTTTGACTTGAGTTTGATGCATGGTGATATGCTTGGATCTATTTTCAGTCTTTGGCAGGTGGCAAACCAAATTTTTCCAGCACCGTTTATTAAAGAGGCTATTGTTCTTCCAGCAAGTTTGTTTGGCTCCTTTATTAAAGATTAGGTGGCTGAGTGTGTCTGTGGTTGTGTCTGTTTCTTCCAGTGTGTTCCATTGAACTTCTGGTCTGTTTTTTAGCCAGTACCATATTGATTTTATTACAGTAGCTTGGTAGTATAATTTCAGGTGGTGGATTGTAATTCCACCTGACTTGTCCTTGTAGCCTGGGATTGCTTTTGCTATTCTAGGTCTCTCTGTTCCAGATGAATTTAAGGAATGTTTTCTCTAGATCTGTGAGGTATGCTACTGGTAGTTTAATAGGAATTGCTTTGAATCTGTGCAACAATTTTAGCATTATGGCCATTTTCACAGTGTTGGCTCTTCCTATCCATGAGCAAGAAATATTTTTCCATTCATTGAAATCCTCTTTGATCTCTTTTTTCGGAATACTGTAGTTTTCATTGAATAGGTCTTTTACTTCTTTGTTAGATTGATTCCTAAATATTTCAATTTCTTGGACACTATTGTATGGTTTCCTTAATTTTTCTCTGTTTGTGTTTTGTGTACAGGAATGCTATTGATTGTAGGGTGTTTACTTTGTATCCATATAATATTATATATCTCTAGTTCCTCTATTTTTTCCCATTACTCTCCTCTCCCTTCAACAGCTCTTCCCCTCCTTAGCTTTACAAAGCTTTGTTTCAGTTTTATTCTTTTATCCTTCCATTTTTTTTTCTCTTCCTTTCTCCCCCTCCCTAGTTGAACTTTCTATCAAGTTACTTGAAGCTTTTCATAGAGCTAAAATATTTTAAGAAAACCATAAGGCACAATGAATGCCATTTTTCCCAAGAGTAATTATAGGACCAATGTTATGCAAGACCATAGTGAAGTGCAAACATTTAAGCATAGCTTCCATATTTGTAAAATCTGGTATATGCTGATTTACTTTCAGCTTCAACATTTCTGGGGCAAACATCACTATTGAGCCTACAAACTACAAAACATGAAGGGAACAGGTATGTATATTTTAGCTTACTGAAGGTTAAATGAGCTACTTATTTTTAAGAACAGTGTCCATTTTAATATCTCCTTCCATTTTCTAAAATCTTTCTTCAATGTTCCTGTTTTCCTGGAGGCTGCTTGTGTGGTGATGAATTATGAAATGACAATGAAAGAGTGAGGAGAGGAAAACCCAAAGACCTCGGCTCCTTTCTGGAAGACAAATATGTATTTTATACACCATTTACCTTAATTAAATTGAAAAAGTCGTATCATGTTTCATCAGCAATTGCGAAGTTAGTCAGTGAGTTTAAAGTAGAGATGTGTTGGTGCACAGACAGGTCTCTGAAACCACAGCCATCTTGATTTCATAGGAAATGTTTGTACCTTTTGGCTGAAAGATCTTAGACAAGTCCTCTTACCACTCTTGACCTTCATTTTTCTATTGGAAAATGTGGGAAATGCACTCAGATGAAAAGGCAGTAAAATATTAGTCTGATTGCTCATAATACTAACAAATATATGCTAAGTTCACAAACGCAAACATAATGCATGTACTGACTTAATAAATGCACATACAAGACTAATTTTACTTTCATTTTCCAGTGTTACAAGCCAACTGTCTTCCACTTGCAGCAATCACCATAAAATTTAGAAGCTTTTGGTGTGGTAAAATTTACATTATATTCCAAGGGCTCAGTTTCTAGTACTTCATGCTATGACCCATAAAGTTTGTTAGCTCTTTCTTTCAACGGTGTACCCACATTTTGACTCATTTATTTTCATCTCTGACAAATTAACCTACTTACTGCTTCCCAGAGGTGGGACAATAGTTTCCTTAATTTAAACCTGCAAATCTTTTCAATAATACCTACTGTTTGTTTTTAGTTGTCCTTTTCAGCTAAAATTATTCTATATTGACTTCCTGGGCTGTGGCAGTGCTCTGGGATTGAAAACTTTTTGGTGACCAGTATTTGTTTAGTCGTTTTATCTTTGGTTTGATTGGTTCTACCACCCTCAACTGCTACTTACTATATGCCTCCCACAACTCACAAATACACACGAACTTTTATATCCAGATATCTATGAAAATACTTTTGAACATAAAGATGTTCTTTCTCACAGAAAGACAATAAATGAGGCCAAATTTTAGGTAGATAAATTTGACACTTAAAATATGGGCGAATCATTTTGCTTTCTCCATGAGAGAACGCCCTTTCTGCCCACTATCTATTCACGTGAAAATGGCCTGTCACAGTCCTGTGATGCACATCCGTCCACTCACACTCTGACTCATAGTCTTCTGTTGATGCCAAGAAAGAACTTCCTAAGGTCATACTTTTTTAAAAAGCAGCTATGTGGAATTTTCAGCAAATTATTTGACCTCATTTTTATAACACTATTTAAATTTTCATAGAAATTTTTTGAGACATTACCATTTTCAGGAAAAATATCCCTGAACAATTACATTATTGAACTGAACCAAGTTTTAGGGATGAAATTTGTATTAGTGGGCAGCATAAATGAGAGAAACAGATTTGAGTCAGAAAATAATCCAAAATTCGTAAGTTAAATATTACTCCCAATTAACAACTTGGAATTAGCACAGAATTTCTTTTTTCATTTTAAAAATTAAAACAACTAGCAAAACAGCAATGAAGATAAAAAATAAAAATTACACAAAAACTACACAGGACCTAAAAAAAAAATGATAGGAATTAACGATGTTGTGACATTACATACTGTTGTCTTCAACAAAGTTGCTTAGTCCACCAGACATAAGAATGTAAGATTGATCAAACAGTCAAAGACAGTAACAAGTCATAATAAAATAAAAACTTTGGAAATGATGCAGAGAGTCATAATACAAGATGGTAGGAGTTCAACAATGTTTCTTATACTGCATATTGTTTTCAGATTAGCCATTCTGATTACCAGATTCAAGCGTGCAAAATTGGTCAAGAAAAAAGAAAATTTTAAACATTGACTGTTCCTCACAACAAACCACAGACATCAGCAATATCTTTGTATATTCATATAAATTTTGCTTTTCACTTAAAGAGCAAGTAAAAATAACAAAATAGCAAAAGCAAATACATAAACAAAACAGCATAGAAAACAATCAAAACGATACAGAATTTCAAATCATGGTGATAGGATATTAACAATGGTTGTTATATTACATGTTAACTTCAAAATGATTGCACATATAACCAGATATAGGCAGGTAAGATTCATCAAACAATTACACATTACCAATTGCTTTCAATAAACCAACAGATATCAGTAGTACAATTATCCTAGCTATCGTGTGTGTACATGTACATAATTTTTTTCTTCCTTCTTTCTTTTTCTTCTCCCATCCTTCACCCCAGTTGCTCTTTCCTGTTTGAGCAGTTTCTTTTCCTTTTACAATATCTATTGTACCTTTCAGATTTTACTTACTCTTTCAGGTTCTTATAGTAGGGAGGAAATATGATGTTTACACATATGAATCTGATTTATTTCATTTATAAGTATGGTCTCTAGTTGCATCCATTTACCTATAAAAGCCACCATAATACCACAGCGATATATGCACACCCATTTATAGCAGCGCAATTTGTAATAGCTGAATCTTGGAAACAACCCCCCATCAACTGAGCAATGGGGAAAAAAGATGTCGTATTTTTATACAGTGGAGTAGTACTCAGCTGTAAATAAGCACAGAAAGAATTTCTACCATGAGAAAACATTCATACTACCTGAAAGAGTAGTAGAAAGTAGTAGTAGTAGAAGGAACAGGTAACAGTGAGAACTGAAAGCTTCACTCTACACTACACGAAATGTACTGTTCTTTCTAGGAGGGTTAAAAGCATTACTTCATCACAGCTATGTGGTTTCTCTCCCCATATACGTAAAATGGTTATAACTATTTTTAAATACTTTGCCACTGAAAATTCCTTTTCAGAATATCATCAGGGAAATGTATTTTAAAATATTTAGATGGTTGTAAAGATTGTAAATATTGAGGATAATATACAATGGTTACCACAAAAAATTTACACTTTTGTTATGACTCATGTTGTACTTCAGATTCCCCAAATTTGCTATACCTCAAACTTTGTATTCTTTGGCCAATATCTGCCCCTTTTTTATACCTATTTGCTCCAGGAATCCACCATTCTACCCCTTGTTCATAGAAGAATGTGATATCATTAAATCTTACATATAAATCAGGTCATGTGGAATTTGCATTTCTGTGCCTGGTTATTTCTATGAGAACATTTTACACAGACTCATCTATGTTGCTGCAGTGGTAGAATTTTCTTATTTTTATTGCTGATCAATGATTACTATACACTGTTTTACTCACCTGTTCATCAGTGAACCCTCAGGTTGTTCCCATATCTTAGCTGCTGTAAATAGTATTATAATGAACAAGGAGATGCAGAAGGCTCTTTGAGATACTGATTTCATACCTTTGAGTATATAGCCAAGGGCAGAATTGCTGGATTGTATATAAGTTCTATTTCCCATTGTTGAGGAATTTTCACAATATTTTCCATCATTTTACCAGGTACACACGAGTTACATTTTCTCTGTGCTCTTACCATCATGTGTTACGTTTTCGGGTAATAGGTATCCTAAAGAGGGAGAGGTGATATTTTTTCTGATTAGCAATGTTTTCAAATATCTGCTGGACATTTGTATGCCATCTTTGGAAGAATGTCTATTTAGGCTCTTTGCTCCTTTTTTAATACTTGAGGGGGGTTTTTGTTTTTATTTTTATTTTTGCAGTTGTTTTCTCTGGAAACCTTAAATGTGTTAATATTAATTACTTAGCAGATAGGTGTATTAAAAATATTTTCTATTGCTCCATAGATTTCAGCTATTGCCTATTTGAAAATCAGCAAAGAATCATCTAATGACAGATGACTTGTTGTATCAAATCCCATGAGACATATTTAACATCTTCTACATTTCCACAAGGTTTGATTTTTGAAAGAAAACTTCAGGCAGGGGTTGCTCAGACGTATGTGTAATCTAAGCACTATGCAAGGTTGAGGCAAGAGTATAGCAAGTTTTAGCTCAATCTGGAAATTCGGCAACTTAGCAAAATTCTGTCTGAAAATACAAATATTAATAAAATATCTGGTGGCATACTCATTGTAATGTCCTTGTGTTCAATCCCCAATACAGGAAAACTTAATACATCTATTAGATTTTTCTGAAAACTTAATCTGTGACAACATATTAATAGACAAATTAATGCATTTCATTTCAAAAGCACACTAGATGGCATGGATATTTCATAGGTGATAGGAGAGAGGGTGACTTCTCTATTATTTCCCTCCTACTTTTATTTTATATGAGAATAAAAATGTGGGGGAAAGATAAGAAGTTTATGAAAGACAACAGTGAACCTACACTTTTATTAATAAAATTATTAAGTTTAATACCTTAAGAAATTTTGTAATTTTTTTTTACTTTTTGGTACCAAGAGTTTATTTTTTAATAAGTGATCTTAATTAGAAAAGAAGATACCTTATCACTATGGTTGAGAACTTTCTACTTTATTATTCTTAGATTTAATGTCCATGACTAAGACTTTGCTCATATAAATATATATCTCCATGAAGAATCTTGTGAAGAAATATGAAGGGACAGAGAAACATAGGAAATAGGAGAGGTAGGAGTGATTCACTGAGCAAAAAGTATGTGCTTTCTTACTTAGGAGTAAGTGAAAGGCAAGCAATTGTTTTTCCATAAGGAGAAAAAACAAACAATTAAAGAAAAAAACCCCACTTTATTGTCATCATAAAGCTGGAAGAGAAAAGTTTAATGATAGGGAGGCATGAAAAAGAGTGATGGAATTCGGCAGCTAGTTGTGGAAATGGCACTGATCCTAAGGGTATGTCTGGAAAAATATTTCCAGTTGAAGCTGCTGAATGCCTGTACCCATTATGAAAGCGAAAGTAGGGGCCATGGCCAGCTGAGGGAGGAGCATCAGAAAGAACATTCCACTGGCAAGCACAGATGTTGGAAGCTGAGGAGCCACACTGAGTGCCAGGTTTGGGGCAGTCTGGAAAGAGGAGCTTAAAGAGTAAGAAAAATTGACCAATGTCCCAAGTTCTAAAAAAGCAAAGGGTAAAATGTTATTCAGGTGCATCTTGCTCTTAAGTTTATGAATATTATGATTTACTTTATGTTACTAAGGCGGGGCTTAAGAGAAGCACATGTTGGTTTGCACAACCAAAATGAATCGGGAAGCAGATGCTCCAAAGTTACTCTGAGCCTTTCATTTATGCAAAGAACAGTGATGAAAGGTTTACTGTTTGCTACAAGGCAGGCTAGGCATTGGTGCTAATAAAAGAAAAAACAGGGAAAAGTTTCACTGTTGAGAGAGAGGACCACCATTATCAAAGTTCACAGAGAAATGGGACCACGTTTTAAATGTTTCCATTGGATTTTTGAATCAGAAAGTAGTGGGTAATTTTAGCAGGAGCACTATCAATGAATGACAAAGACAGAAAAATTATAAAATAATTTAGTCGTGGGGTTATTAAAAAAGAAATGTACACAAGTTTTCCATATTCCTGGTTGAAAGGACAGGAGGAGTACAGGACAGAAACTAGAGCACTTAGTGGTATTTTGGGGGCCTTGTATTTATTATTTTTGTATTGCAACTTAAATACAATGAGTGATTCAAGCCTATTTTGGGCTAATGATAATTTGGCTTTGAAAATATCTTAAATATGACCCAATGTACCTTTATATTTTGGAGAAGTTTAAGGCCCAAATGTGATTTGAAAGTCATTTGTTCAAAACCTGTGTCAGTGGATATTACCTGCCCAAAGTGAGAGAATGATAAAAAGTGGTAATTGCTTGTGATTCTCTTCTCTATTTCTCCCCTTTCCTTCCTTCTTCCCTGTTTCTCTCAAATCCTTTTTCTCTCCTTCCTTCTTTTCCCCTCCCGTTTCTTCCTCCCAGATTTGAAATGTCTTCCTCAGGGTGTCCATTTTAAATGAAATCTATGACTGAAGCTATTACTCAGGAGCAAAGTAGCACCATAGTTTTTAGTTTAACCAAACATTAAGCTATATGCAAGGGATAATAAAAATATACAGTATGTATACTAATACAAAATTATTACAGGGAGACGCACTGCCATTAGCTCCTTTAAAACACTCCCTCTCAATTCTAACATACTTACCTCATCGTTCTCGTTACTTTTTTGACGCACTTCTGGAAAGTTTTCTCATGTCTTCTCATGACTGCCTTGATGTCCAGAATTAATTCAAAATGTTTATAACAATTTCTATACAATAAAACATGGCATGTCCCCACCCACCTTTGCACCCAGTCTGGCTCTTTGAATCTTCCTTCTGGTTCTTCTTCAAAGTTAAGGTGACCAAAAGGCAATCCTTTTCTATCAGTCTGGGACACTGAATCGGCCGCAACATTGCAGCTGAAGACAAAGGCGGACTTCTAGAACTGCTCGAGAAAGTGGAGAGCATGATAAAATAAGTGTGTTGGAAGGATAGTTTTCAAGATTAATCACAATGTGCCTTTTTACTGTACTCATTTTTTGAATAATTTAAATGCTTACTGTATGTTTCAATAACACCCTGTAATTAAAAATATGTTCTGAAATTTTATGACAATTGCCTCATTTCCACATTTCACTCTGCTCTTGGGAATCTGACATTCAAGTATAACAGATTTTACAGAGCAACTTGATTTAAAAGTAAAACCAAAATGCAAAGACAGGGCGCCTTTCTTATGCAATTAATTCAGAAGTCAATTACTTGTAGATAGGTCTAGCGTGTGAATATTATAATAAAACTAGATTGCTTAGCAATCATTTTAAAGTACTTTTACTGAGAAGGTCCCAATAAACTTAGCAGTCAGAATACATTAAACCCTACAGCAATAGTGCTGAAAACTTTAGCATCAAAAATATTTTTGATCAAAACCAGTCATTTTGTGAACTGACAAAAATATAGGATTTAAGAGCCTTATATGACCTTTTTCTCTAATTGAGCCAAAATATATAAATTTAGTACCATTGATTTTAGAAAAGGAAATAGCCCATTAGTTCACTTAGTATTTCCCCTGCTAAATTTGAACAGTTCCCTACAGCATGTTCTCCAATACTGGAAGTCTGGTTTTGAAAGTTCATGTGATAACCCTTTCAGCACATCCTTTAAAAGCTATCAATCTAGTTGAACTTCAAAGGAAGTCTCTACTAGTATTGAACTGCAAGTTCTTTTCTTATCCTGATTCCATCAATTTCCTTGCCAAATACCCATCTTCAACAGGGCTCTTCTCTTCTTTGAGCGTTTGGACTTCACTGAGCTCACACAAAGGAAACTTGTAGAAGCGGCAGAACTTTGCCAACCATGACCCCTTATTATTGCTCCAAGCATGAAGGCTGACAAGAATGTTTGACCTTGGTTACATGGTGCCCAAAATTATCTTGCCTAATTTTTGCTACCAGCTACCATGTTCTGTGAAAGAAGGTTGGGGAAGTTTTAAATTATAAGTATTATCTCATAGGGATGGGCTTTCACTTATTGTTAGCAATGTAATTTCCCATATTTGTGAGATTCCATGACTGCACTTTGTTTAAAGTAGTTACAAAATGTCAAACTGATAATTGTCCATAGATATTTACTTTCTTTAAATATTCTTAGTAGAGAAACACACTTTGGAATTTGTACCCTGATGGTGCCAAATCATTAAAATTCATTGTAATTTAAAATGGAGATATTCATTCTGAAAGAAAACTAAAAGGCAATTTTGAAAATTTGAGTTATTTGTAAAAGTATAAAATAAATATTCAGAAAAAATCTTAAAACACATGTTGATATATCTAAGAATATGTACCAAGGTTTGGTCAGAACTGCCTTAGATTCAGGAATTTTGTGAGTCTAATGAGTGCATTTATAATATACAATTAAATAAACTTACAAACAATTATACTAAAATTAAGGTAACAAATTATGAAAATTTATCATTTCATAATTATCATTTTACCAGACTTTAGTGTTATTTATGAGGTTGAGTTATTCACATTTATTGCATCTGCATGGTGGAAATAGACCAGGCAGCCCCTGAGTATCTCTCCACTAGACTTTCAGTGATTTTATGGTGATAGCTTAAAAGCAACAAATGCTACTAAAATGATATTTTGACTCCCCAAAACCCACTGTTCTGCACTTTCATTACATCACTGTCTACCAAAACAATAACCTTAAGAAATAAATTGCAGGTATATATAGCTACTGAAAAAGAAAAACACTAAATATGTATCAGTGGATTTTTAACTGGCAGTGCCAATTTATAAAAAGTAAACATATGTTCATTTTGATACCACTGCATATTTTAGCTGAATTCTATTAGTCATTCATTTTACTGATATCCTTCATGCTCTATTAATTGTGATACAGTGTAAAATCAGGCAAAACATAAGGTGAGAAATTTTAAAATACATTCAAAATAGTGATAATTAGAAGCAGACACATGGGTTTCATTGTTTAACTTGAATAAGTTATTTTTATTTTTTGTTTTGTTTTGTTTTGTTTTGTTTTTTTGCAGTACTGGGGATTGAGCTCAGGACCTTGTGCTTCCCAGGCAAGCACCTATTCCACTGTGCTATATCCACAGCCCTATTTTTGAAGGATTATTTGAGTTTTGAATTTTCTAGAGTCAAAATAAAAATGAAAATTAATTATAACATTCTTTTATCTAAAGAAATATTTACCTTTCTTGCATTGAATACAAGAAGAAATATATTATGAGTCATTATGAGATGGATATTAAATTATACATATTTTAGTGTTGCAAGTATTTGGAAGCCTCATACATAGATTCCTAAAACCTAATATATAGATTTCAAATATATGTTTATAAATAAATAAACTCATGGGCAGATTGCAGTTAAATGTTTTTTTGTTCTTATTACCAACAAGGTAATTTCAAAGGGTAGCTTTTTTATCGTATGGAAAATATTTTTTCTGCTCAAGTGAGAGTTTAGTAAATAAAAGCGTTCATTTTTCAAAAATATAATTTTCTTTGTGTTGCAAACTAATACTTTGCAAACCTAACATGTTTCTGGTTTGTGCGACCTAAAATAGGAAGTGGAATTTTGTATTGTTCTTATTTTACAAATGTTAGAATTAAGATCCAAGGCCATTAAAAGACTTACTTAAAATATAATATATAGGTAGTTGTGCCTGTATGGTACCAAGCTAGGAGGGCACCAGAACTCCAACATAAAGCTACTGTGCTTAGCGTAGTCATATACATTGGGGTTCTGCGTTCTCTCAAATATCAGATGCAGCCAAGTGCTCACTCTCAGTCAAATAGCCCCATGACCCTTGTTAACTGAAAAGGAATCTTGTGCTTCAGATATCAAGTAGATAAAAACAGATATTCTTTAGCAGGAAACATCATTTAGTAACTTTTTGTCCAAATAATCAAGCCAAGTTTCCTATGTAAAGAGGTCAGTCTTCTATAGAAGAAAATCTAAAATTGTATTTTTAAGAAACATACTCTCTGTAAGATGGGGAAAATCTCCCAAAGGTCATACAATATAGAGTTCACAGACCAAATTAAATATTTGCATCACACACACACACACACACACACACACACACACACGAGTGTGCTGTTTTATACCTAAACCATCATTCTTTGCCATCTGGCTCATCTACTTGTATTTATTCCCGAGGCCCTGTGTGAAAGGAGTTTTAGTTGACTTAAAAGAGTTATCATTGAAGATAACCATTCCAAGGCATAGAAAGCACAGGAAAACTCTTAGAACAGTTTGAATGAAACCAACACTCACCAAACTTGCTACTCTTGCTGAGGTACAATTATCTTTCTCCAGCTTGTTGAGCTCAGTGATGACCACATGACTAGGTTTAGTAAATCAAACACTGAGCAGAAGTGAGAAGCTTCATGTTGAGGCCTCTGCAATAGAATATGTTTTGCAATGAGTTATTTTCTTCTTACACATGTTATTATGGTCCATCGTGATTTTATTTTCTGAAGACCATGTACATCTATAATTTCTTATAAACTCCTCATTTACTTTATGACTTCAGTATTATATTGATATTGGTATTTGGTATCTGGTGAAAGAACAGAAATAAAGAAGAATAACAACATGCTACTGAAAAGGAAACATTTAAAATAAAATGCAGCAAAAACAGTATAGTAAAGTAATATTTTTAGTGGCATTCATTTTAGTAGGACAAAGGTAGCTCATTAATAGAAAATCCTAGCATAAATTATCTCAAAATTTAAAGAAAACAATCTGTAAGTCATATCAAAAGATGCTTCAGAACATTTAATGTATTCAACTGGTACTCTAAAATTCTAAAACTTAAATGGATGAAATCTCCTTAAATTGAGAAAAAAATAATTTTGCAAATCATGTATGTGGCTAAGCTTAACTTACTCCCCAAATCAGTTTTATATTCAGGAAAAACATAAAATAAGATTAAAATGTTTTCATTTCAAGTGTCAAGAAAACTATCACAGGAAATTAAGATATAAGCACTCAATAAGATCCAGATTTGAAAATAAAATGTGGAATATAGAAATATAAATATCTGCTTTTGGTGTGCAGGGAGAAAATGTTTTTCTGGGAACCCATAAAAGCTGACTCGTTTATATTACAGAATATATTATAAGTCTTAGCATTAGATTACTTTTATTGAAACCAGAAATTCCAGCTTGGCAGTAGCTCCTGTGTGAGTGCGTGCTAATTCCGTTCATGCTGAAATTACCTGCCTCAGAGTTCAGCACAAAACAAAGTCTTCCAATAATCTGTTCTCATAGAGTTGATTCTAATCAGGCATAATTTACTGAAGTTGTCACATAAGAGACAGGATTCACATGATCTTTCATGTTGAAAATCACTCAGTCAAATTTATGAAGATCCCTCAAAGTCCTACCTGTTCTCAGAAATGCTCCCTTGAAGGTAGAATCACCTATGGTGAATACTTTTGCTTTAAATCTCTAGTACTGAGATTTTCCTCTCCTGAAGCAATCTGGATGTTTTTTCTCACTTGTGTGGTACAGTTCTTCTGCCTCTAAATATAGTATCATATTATAACTTATCACAACTGTAAATAAAATTAATCGTCCTCCAGTTAAAGTGGACTACTTTGCTTTCAAGATAAATTCAGTTGGCATTGAGTTTACTGTAGTCAAGCCTGTGTTCTCAGTCTCCAAGCAAAGAGGAGTTATTTAAAAAGGGAAACTTGAAATAAAAAGATGTCTTGAGTGGAAATTTTGAAAAACAATCTCCAAGCCTTTAATGTCTAAAGTTAAAATAGCGAAGTAGTGTCCCCTTTGTGCAGAAGGTGCGGATAGCATTTGCTAATGCTCAGGGAGCTGATCTGTATGGTTATGGTTGGTAATCCACATCAGGGTGTGGTTGCAAGGAAAGAGTTTTGTTTCATTTTTTTTTTTTGTCTTTCTAAATTCTGTATTTTATATTTGAACAGATTTACTTTTATTTTTTAAATATCTCAGAGATTTATTTGGGGAATATTTAAAAGAGTTGCTGTTTAGACAATATATGAACGGTTATTCAGTAATCATATATATAATAAAAATTATATATATAATTATATGATAAAAATACAGATAATTGACAATTGTATATGAAATTCACAGAAGAAAACACGCAATTAGAAATGAGTTATACATCTAAACGGTGTTTTAAAAATGTATAGAACATGTTTGCCACATGTAATGCTCACATTCATCACACAGAATTTGTCCCCGTGCACGACAGGGCTTAGTGCTTCCTTTTTCCTGTTCCCTCCCCTCACTCCGAACCCCTGTCCCCTCCCCACTTACAAAAGCTTTGTCCCCGTTTTTCCTTTCCATTTTCTCCTTTTAGATCCCTTTTCCCTTCCTGCCCCTCTTTCCCCCATTCCCCGTAAATGTTCTTCCTCTTCCATCTGAACGCATTCTTCCGCCTTCTGCTTTCTCTGTATTTGCCCTTTGGATTTCTCACACCAGAGAAACTATCTAAACTTGTGCATTCGACGTATTTCACTTAACGTTATGGTCTCAAGGTGCGGCCACTTACCCCAAAACGGCTCACGTCTATCCTTCTTCATGGCAGAGCTTAGTACATTGTATATAAAGGCTACATTTTCTTTATCGATTCATCCACTGATGAGCGTATAGGCTCTTTCAAAGATTTAACTATTATAAACTGTGCTGCTATGACATATGGGTATGCATATATCACGGTGAGGTGATGTTTCTTACTCTTTCAGAAAGATACCAAGAATGGGCACAGCTGGATCAAATGGAACCTCTACTTATAGTTTTTGGAGGAATCTTCATACTGATAGTCCTAATAGCTTTACCAATTTACACCCCCACAAACAATGGAGAAGGGTTCCTTTTTTCCCCATAGCCTCATCAGTATTTGTTATTGGTTGATTTCTTAGTAATACATATTTCTCTGGAACAGGATAGAATCTCTTTATTCTTTAATTTGTATTTCTTAAATGACAAATGATTCGGAACATTTTTTGCTGAGAAGTATCTTTTCATTTGAGATGTCCATTTTGTTGTTGGGTCTTTAAATTTGGGGAGTCTGGTATTTTAAATTGCTTATACACCAGATATTAGTTTTTGTCTGAGCAGTGTGTAAATTTTCTTCTCACACTCTGTGGGTTGTTTCTTAACTCAGTGGTTTATTTTGCTGTTCAAAATCTTTTTAATGTCATGAGATCCAAGTTGTTGATTTTTTGAAATATATTTCCTGTGCAGTCATGTTTTTGTTCATAAAGTCTTTGCTTTCTCCTGTGTCTTTGAGAATTTCACCCATTTATTCTTCCAGTAGATTATGTGTTTCTGTTTTTATATTTATATCTTTGATGGATTTTTATTTTAGTTTAGTGCATAGTGAGAAATATGGGTCTAGGTTCAGTATTTGTCATGTAGAAAACCAGTTTTTACAGCACCATTTATTAAAGAGGCTATTTTTCCTCCAGTGAAGGGATTTGGTTCCTTTTTTTCTGAGCTTGTTTTTCATTGTTTTAAATTGTATGAAAATTCTTAAAATAAGCATAAAAAGTTCATGAAGGTCAGGCACATAATAGTCGATTAAATGCCAAATAGTTATAATAATCTGGACAAGAACTCTGAGTTCAATCTTTTTATCTGTCACTGAAAAATGATAACACCTGAAAATGTGAACTGTCTATTTATGCATCCTAGCAACTCAATAGATTTCCTGGTACATAGGAAAATCACAAAAAACATAGAAAAGCAAAGCAATAAAAATCACACAAAACATAGAAAAGCAAAGCAAAACACCAGTGCCACAGCAAAATCTAGGTGACAAATACTAAATGAATCTGAATACTTTATCATAGCAGCTGTCTTTACTAGACTTCATACATTTCTTGTTGTGGTAAATAATTGTAAAAGTTACAAGGCCTGAACATTTCCCCCAAAGGCCGCTTTGAGGTGAAATACTACAAAATTACTCACTGTTCCTGTGCAGTCCTTTTCCAACTATAGAGGACTAACTCTTACAAAGGATTAACTCCAAGTTTCTTAGCACAGCATATAGAACCAACGAAGTATAAAATAAAAGCATGATTACTCTTCTAACTTTATTTCCTTTCACATCCTACACTCTCAGTCATATGGAACTACTTAAAATTTTATGTGTATGGCTTTATGCATTCTGATATTGTAATATATATTTTTAAAACAGTTTTAGACTTTCAGAAATATTGACTAGATAGGACAGAGTTCTCATACACCTCACACCTAGTACCCTCCGACACTTGGCACAAGTATAGCAACTTTGTTTCAGCGAAGGAGCCAGTAACTGATTTACTATTATCAACTCAAACTTGCTATGTTGTATTCAGATTTCTTTGGTGTTTATCTAGTTTTCTTTTATTTTAGAATCTGATTTTAAATACCACATTACATTTAGTTATCATATCTGTTCAGGGTCTTGACAGGTTGGAAGAGTGTTGGGGTGGTATTTTGTAGAAGGTCTTTCTATTAGAACGTTTTTGATATCTTGAAAGTGATTGGACTGATGTTATGTGAGCTTAGGAGAAGGAACATATGGTTAACCAGCTATTTTAATCACATCATATCCAGGGTACACACTGACAACAGGACCTCATCACCATGTTAAATAAATTCTTGTCATATTTATTCACAATAAGGTTGTCTTAGTTACTTTTATCTCATTGCTGAGACAAAATGCTCAACACTTCAACTTAAAGGGAAGAAAGGTTCACTTAGCTCACAGTTTTTAGGGGTTTCAGTCTGTAAGTGGCTGGCTCCATGGCAGGGTGGCTTGGAAGAGGAGAACAGTTCATGGTGGACATATTGTAGCAAAGCAACAAAGGAGAGAGGAGGAGGAGGGGGAGGAGAGAAAGAGAGAGTCCTTATGTCCCTTGTTTTGAGTGCAAACTACCCATTCTGGAGTGTATATAGCTCTCACACACATAATCCTGGTTTTGGACTGTGAATCAATAATAAACTCCAGGTACCTCCACCTGTGAAAAGTCTGTACCCTGTGACTACATGATGCCTTAGGGGGACATCAAAACACAAACCATAATATTCTACTCCCAGCACCCCAAAGACACACACATTCCTTTATGTGAAAGGGATTTAGTTCATCTCAGAGTTACCAAAGTCCTAACAGTTTCAGCATTGCTAAAAAGTCCAAGTCAAAAATTACCTCCGAGATTTAAACCAATCTCTAGCTGAGAGCCCAGTGTACAATGAAAAGAAAGTTAAACACTGCCAATACTCAGTTACAGAAGACAGACATTTCCATTCTAAAAGTTACATAGAGTGGGATACGAAAGAATGGGACCAAAGCAAGTCCAAAATCCAGCATGCAAACATTAAGTCCTTGTAGTTCCATGCACAACATCCAGAGCAATCTGTGGCGAGATGTGAACTCCAAAGAGTTTGGGTGGATCCACCGCTACAACACTTCTGGTAGTTGTAGCTCCCATGGATTCTACCTTGGGACTGCTCTGCTCCCTCCTTGCAGTTTTCATCAGATGATGCACATGGCTGGCTCCTCCAAACTTGTGATGTCTGAACTGCACCTTCGGTTACACACAGATTCACACACTTCCCTCTCAGGGCCACACTGCCGGGACTCACAGGTCTTCCTCTCAAATCCCAAGAGAAGCATACCTGACCCCACAATACTTGCTTTTTGTATGCACCTAAACCGAGCACCGCATGGATGATGCCAGGGTCTACTTAGAGCTGGACTAGTAGCCAGGCTTCCATTGGGCATCAAGGTCAAGTGCCTGGATCAGTGAGCAGTCTGAATCCAATTCCAAAGAGCAAATTCTCTAGGATGCTAACGTTTGTAAAAATGGAGTGGCCACTGCCATCATGCTGTTTGGGACATTTTTCTCAAACCAAAGACAACTTTTGCAATTTTGTGGTTGCAAAGGTTGGAGTCTTTCTGCTTCTTCTGATGCTTTGGGCCATCTTTTCTAATCTCCTTGCACTTCTCAGCAATCAAGATTGCCTCTGCTCTATCTTTGCAGTCCACAACTTTACTAGTGCTTCCTTTCTGGCCAAACATACAACATTTTAAATCATTCTTTTCAGCTCTTTCCTATTGATTCTCAACAAAGAGCTGGTTAAACGCCCCCAATTGTAGCCATAACACTGCTACACATTTGACTGCCTTGAAATTTCTTCTAAGAGATTATTTGGTCTGTAGCTCTTAATCACAAGCAGTCTAAATAGGAGCAAAGTTCAGACAAACTGTCTGCTAAGCTATAACATAGATTGTCTGGAGTCCAACAACCAATTAAGACCTTTTCCCAACCAAAAGCTTCCTCATCCTGGTCCTTATCAGCTTTCTGGTCTTCTGAGCTCAACCAGAATCTCCTATACAGTACAGTCTGAGGTGTTCCAGCTCTACTTTTTCATCAGGCATCTCCAACCCTTTTAAAACTCTTCCCATGAGCCATTCACATAGGCCAGGTAGAGCTATAGCAATGACCCCACTTCTGGTCCAAATTTTTATCTTATTTACTTTTCTTTCATTGCTGAGACAAAATACTCAACACCAAAAGTTAAGGGGAGGAAAGGTTTATTTAGTTCATAGTTTATGCAGATTTCAGTCCACAAGCAGCTGACTCCTAGGCAGGGTGGTTTGGCAGAAAGAAACAGCTCATAATGGGCAGAGTGTAGCAAAGCAATATGGGAGAAAAAGAGTGGATAAGTTTCTTCCTGCCCCTTATATGCAGGGTACCTTCCCTAGAAAGGATGCAGCACCTGAACCCTTTATCCCAGCATTGGACCATGAATCATTCACAAACTAGATTTAGCCCCCTCTGAAAACCCTGAACCCCATGACTGCATGAGGCTTTATAGGGACATTTAGACACAAAGCATGACAAGAGTAACTTTTTTGTCTTTTTCTGTGCTACATTGTTTGCAATGAAGTCATCATATGCACTACACATTTAAAGAATGGAGAGTTATGCACCACCTGCTTGAGGGTACAACATTTACATAAATTATTTGGAATTCTTCTGCATGGATGATTTGCATCTTCCCTCACATTCATTCATTCATTTACACGAGGATGGAATCATGGATATTTTACCTTTAACTGGACCTCAGTATCTTTTACTTTGTTTGGGAAATTTTCTGCTATTATTTCAGCAAATATTCTTTTTATATCGTTTGTGAGATCTCCTGCTGTTTCACTCACTCCTATTACTCGAATATTATTGCGTTTTGCCTCATCTTGAAGCTGTTGGATTGATTTTTCTTGTGTCTTTGATAATTTTATGAGATCCTTCCTTTCATGCTCATAAGCTGCCATGCTGTCTTCAAGGTCTGAAATTCTATCTTTGGTTTCATTTAAGCGGTTTTGCAAGCTTTCCGTGGAAGTTTTCAAATCCTGGCAATCTCTTTGGACCTGTTTCATTCTTGGTAATTCATTCCTAAATTGCTCTTGTAACGTTTCCATTTGTTCCCTAATTTCTTTTAATCTTTTATCTATTTCTTCTCTATGTGTATGGAACATTTCTTCCATTATAGTTTTCAGTTCATTTTTTTGTCTAAGAGATTACTGCAGGTATGTGGCTTGTTTCTGCTTTAAGCTCTTTTATGGCCTGTTGGAGTTGTTTCATTTTGGATGCAATCGTTTCATAACTTGCAGGTATATAGCTTCCTAGTTCCCCTGTATCCTCGCATTCAGGATTTGTTCTGGTTGGGGTTGAGTTCTGAGACTGCGTTTTGTTCTTCTGTCTTCCCATTTTTGGGTATCAGATTCAAAATATTGAGCAATAAATTACCCAGGCAGTTCAGCAGGCAAAGGTCTGCTGCAGAGGCTGCTCCAATGACTCCTTCTCTTTGGGAGAATGTCCCTTAAGCTTTCTGCTGAGAGTTCCACTTAAAAGGCTGTTCAGATGCTGGTTTGCTACTCCCTACCGAGAGACCTGGGTGGGGTGTGTAAGACCGCTCCCCCACCCTCCCAGGGTTCCCTGCAGGTATAGGGACGGATCTCCTCCCCCACTCGGTGATCAGGTCGCAAGCGCAGATAGCTCACCAGTTTTCGGGGTCCCTGCAGACAGGAAAGTTCCAAGGTGCCAGTTTTTTGTGCTATGCTGGTGATCCGCCGCTCGCTGCCACTTCTGTTTCCTCGCGCTCTCCGGGTCTCGGGGAGGGAGCGGGATGCTCCGCTCCTCTGTGCTCCTCGCGCCACCTCAGCCATGGACTGCAGGCCGCTGAGGGCCTAGGCTGCGTAGCCTGCCCGATGCGGGTGAGATCCGAGACCACCCAGCGTTGCCACTGCTAAAAAGTCAATTTCTGATGGGAGTCGCTGGAAAGCTGCGCCGGCTCGGGAGGCGGGAGGGACCGAGCTGGCTGTGCCCCCAGGGCGCTCGGACCCAGCCAAGGCCCCTCCCCGCGCGGAGCGCCTCCGGCTCCCAGCGTCTGGGGCTTTCCACGGCAGTTTGGGCCGCCCTACCGCATCTCCCCCGGCAGCTCAGAGAAACACGTTCAGTTTGAACTTCCCAGCCGAGGTCCCGGCATTCACGCTCGCCAAGTCTGTCTCGAGCTGGTGGTGTTTATCAAGGAGGATCGCTCCTTTGCTGCTCGCCTGGTCGCCATCTTCCCAGAAGTCAAGTTTTCCTACTTTAAAAAATCTAGTCCCATGTATTTTTGTTATAAATTAGATGGTTGATTAATAAATTTTGTTACATATTACAGATTGTGTACTTTGGTAGATATGCAGAGGAGTAAATGTTTTCTTCTTTTTTTACCTTAGTTGTTGTCTCCTTTCAAGTGTCTTCTGATGGCCAGAAATTTTAATTAGGATAATGATCAATTGGCTATGGTGTTAGTCTTTTATGAAATGTGCTAAAATGTCTTATTCAAGATTTTTTGTTTACATCAAACTATTCCCTTACGATTTATTTTAAATTACTTGTGGTTCTGGATTTTCAACTTAGGCCTATTTGCATCCTAAAGTCATTGCTTGAGTATTGAAGAATATAACAATTAAGGCCCTTATTCCCAGATGTTTCTCTATTGTTTCATTACTCTTTCTTGAGAAGATATTTTTTTCCTAGTTGCATTGCCTTTGCTAAGTACTTTTAAATATCTAAATCAAGAAGGATATATGTTTGTTCTGTAGTTATTTTTCAATATGTTCTTACATACTATAAATCTTTTGGACACATGTTGTAATTATTTATAAAAATCTAAAAATTTGAATAATAATGATGAAGAAAAAGTATACCTGCTGGAAACAAATGAAGTATGTATTTGCAAATAGCATGACTGTAGAAAAGCTAAAAGTATGAAAAACTAACCTCCAGAATTGAAGAACTCAACAAGTTTGATAGATAAAAAGTAAATATACAAAATCAAAATACACAAACAACAATAGTAAACATTTGGGAAATTAAACTTAAGATTTTAATCCGCAGTAACTTCTGAAACATACAATATTCCATGACCAATGCTGTAGAAATATGTAAGGTCTTTATTTTTTAGGATCTCTATTTTAAAGATTCAAGAAAAATGTCGCAAATTAAGGAAGACTTAAATGAATTGAAATAAACAGTGTTCAAGATTTAGAAGATTCAGTACTGGTATGTTATTGGTTTTTAACAATTCATCGATCAGCTAATACTATTAAATCCAAATGCCATATATCTCTTTCTTTAACAATGAGATTTCAAATTCACATGGAAATGCAAAAGATTTACAATATGATAATATTATAAAAGGAGTATAGAAATGCGTACATACTGCCTGGTTCAGATATTTATAAAGCATAGGTATTGTACTGAAACATTTTCACAAATAGGAAAAAAAGATGAGACAAATAAATGAGATGAAGAAAAATAGAGACTTCAAATAATCCGAAACATATACAGTGAATTCACATTTGACAAAGGCAATTCAGTGATATACCTATCCTTTATAGAAATGTTTTATGAAATATATCATGGAAATTAAAATAAGGCACTAATAAATTCAGGTGACACAACTTATAAAATACAAAATGAGGAGAAATAAAACAATTGTACAAATGAGCCTAAATTTACTTCACTTTTAATAAGTTGGTTGTTTAACCATGACAGTGAAAGTAAATAAAACATTAAACAGTCAAAAAATTTCCAAAATTTGATGAAATTTCATCCAGTAAACAGTCTCTTTAGATTTTGTCACTATCTGTGCTCTGAAGCAGATTCTGTCTGTCTTATAAATGTAGATGTTTATTACATGTCTCCATAGAATGTCTTTGATTACTTTACCTATGCCCCACATTTCTTTCCTGCATCCCCAAAAGATAACAGTTTTACAAACATATGTAAAGATAAACTCCTCAAGTCATAATTTTTCTACATTGTTCTATTTTTATAAAACTATTATCAAATTCTATACTTCTATTTTAAATTAGACCAGACTGTAGAGTACTCTTCAGATTGAATATGTACAGAAAATTGTACACTTATGCTAAAAATATTTTATATTATACTGCTCGTACTCCTCAACAAGGAGTTGTGAAGGAAGCATTACTGACTTGTGTAGGTTTATACTCATAGCAGAAGCAGAACACATTTATATCCTATACTTAATAATATATGAGCCACAAGGTGTGGGTTCAGGGATGTACAGTACACTCAAGAAAGAAAGAGAGGCAGGAGAAACAGAGAGAGACAGAGAAAGAGAGACAGAGAGAGAGAACTTGGAGGATTTGGCTTGAGCAAAGGTAGAGAGTTGGAAAAAGAAGGATGTGTTTAGGGAAACTCATTCAGTAGCTAAACACAGCTTTTTGTAGAAAGCCATACAGAGGAATAGAAGAAGGTCCTGTATTACTGAAGATACATATTGGGGTTAGCTTGTTTGTCTCATCAACTTGCTCTCCAAAACAACATCAGTGCATCAATGTATAAAGACAAAGAGATAACTCCTTTATTGCATTCAAAGTTCCTGTTTCTAAAATGGAAAATATAGGAATAATCCTGTTGTAGAACAAATTCAAATTGTGTCTTGCTGAGCAAACATTGATGACTAAGCTGAACTTTGGCAGCTTTGTGTGGGTTTTTCTATTGATTGCTAATTTTAACTGAGTCATTCGAGGAGCTTTAGGGTTTTATGTTCAGAGCAAAGAGCATACAGGATGCTTCACAAAATTAATCCAGTTGATCAGAATCTCTCAGATGACTCAGAGGAATTAGAATATCTTGTGCAGGCAGGACTGTCCTGATAAGCAAACGTTTTTGCCCTGTATTGTAACAAAATGTATGGTAAATGAATCAAAGCATGAGTATTTCAAATGATATATAAAAATGGTCTGGTGATATAAGTGAATCAAATTATGGGGTTACACAGTTAATAAAACCATAATTTGTTGTATCTTCAAGTATAAAATACAATGTCAAGGATATATGTGAATTGCTAAGAGGTCCAAAAACTAATTCAGCTCCTAAATCAGTGTTCTGTAACTGAAAAGTTTTCTTTGGTCTATTCAATATGATAATACAATAGACTCAGCATTAACACAATAGAAAAGATACAAATTGTTCATGTTAAAATTCAATTCAAGTTATTTAAATAAAGATTTATTAAATTCCAATTGTAAAACCTGTTGCTTTCTTTTCTGTAAAGAAAGATGGGTAATATATTGTTCCCATTCTTAAGAAACTTAAAATGCAGTAGTTGGTCCTGCTTTTTACATTATAGCCAGAATGTAGTAGGTGCCACAGGACAAAAGTTATTATAGAATTACAGACCGTAGTAGAAGTAGTAGTCTGAAGAGAATCATGGAGAGTTTCGTTGCATTGAGGTAAGTCTTGCACAAAACACTGTGTCTATTTTCTCCTTTAATCACATTTATATTTTAAAGGTTATTGCTGAACTATTTTTTAAATTAAGTATCTAGGATTTAAGGCAATTAACTAATACATTCAACTCAAAAACTGACACAGATTTTTTCCTGACTTTTAATACCCTCTTCAACACTGCCTCCTAGGGGACATTTTCATGGAAATAGTACAACTATAACTTTCAGTAAAAATAAGAATGAAGTGTCCAAAATCAGCTATATGAAAAATAACAGTATATGTCCAGAAAATGCTAAAATACTATCACTATAACAAAGTGTGTGTGTGTGTGTGTGTGTGTGTGTGTGTGTGTGTGCGCACGCGCGAGCGTGAGCGCTCGTGCGCACAAATGTGTGGGTAAGACAACACTGGCAGGACTTTAAGTCCCAGGAGAGACTTGCACTTGGCTTCCTATACATTTAGAAGCTTTTCATGTAGAAATAGCAGTACTGAAATTACCTTTTAAGTAAATCAACATCTGGCCTTTTTTCTGGGTCTTATATCCTCATTCCCTTTTGGTAATAATAGCATTCCAACATGTCTTCAGACAACCAGCCTTGCACATTTCCAAAAACGACTTAAATAAATGGAAGGAAATAAATTTGAGAGAAATTTCCATAGTATTCAATTAAAAATTCTGAACTAGAAGTTGATCTATGATCTATCGGTTAACTTTATGAAATAACAACTATGTTCCCTTCAATTTTTTTTTTTTACTGGAACGCCTTTTACAGCAACATAATTCATCTATTTGTACAAATGTACAATTGATGTAGTTTCTCAAGGGTATGAAATATGTCCTGCATTCCATACATCAATGGTTGAGCAAATCCATCATTAGTGTGTTCATTTTTCCATTTTTGTAGAAATTGATCTGCACCAGGTACCCTACCAGATGCTTGCAACAGTAATTCAATGAGGTTGGTGCTCCTCCAATTGCAGTGTTTTGTATTCCCTTGGGGAACCATGATGAGAAAGAGAAACATCAAAGATTACTGGCAGAATAAGCATGAAACACTCATTCCCATTACCTGGACTAGAGCCTTTTCCAAAACTGATGGAGCTTGCTGAGCCTCCATAGACTGCTAGTTCCTTTCAAGTCCTTCCTTAGACACTTGCTTTTCTTACTGCATCTAAAAATCATTTAGATCTTTAAAACCATTGGTTCTGAATTGCAATATGACTGTTGAACTCTTCTTGGCCCAAGTCCATCTTGACTGGATGAGTAATTTGATGCCCAGAAATTCAAATAAAATTGACCATGACCACTCAGTTAGTGAACTTGAACTTGATGCTGGGCTCCCAGCCCCCCGCCCCCTCGCCATCCATTTCCATGGTCTCCTTTAAGCTCAGGTCATTTTCATTATCAGATCTGCTATGCCAGGAACATGTGTTGAACATATAAATTGGCTGAAACAGAACATATCATTTCTTCTGGAAACTTTCATATTGAGAAAAAATTCTAAACTTTCTGTATTTTGTAAGATGTACACCTAAAGCATACATGAGCTTTCTCATCCCCTTCCCATCCTATCTCTCTCCCACTCGCCCATCCCTTCACTCACTCTTTGTGTGGTGTCTCTCTCTGCCTCTTAGTTCCCTACTTTGAGAAAAAAGAGTTCCAACTTTTTAAGTCCTCCATGTGTCATGATAATTGAATTTTGAATGTGCTAAACCACTTGTTTTGCTATTTGGATTCTCTAATTGTATCCTTGTGATTGTAACCAGGTTAAATATTTTAGCAGAAACATAACCAAAGTGGTATTGTGCACTTTGCAACTTATTAACTCAAATAACACATGGTGTATCTCTACTTCATACTTTATAATAAGTTAATTACAGTTAATGGGATGCCTAAATGTTAAAAAGTTTGTTTCACACTTAAATTTTATTTGTATTATCAGGGTTTTTTGCATCTTCACTGTAAGTTCATACTCTCTGCATATTTGTGTTTACATTGTATAGACTTTTCAATTAAAAACAGTGATTAGATATTGAAAATTTCATCTTTAACATTATACATTTTAATGTAGATGAATTTTTTAAAGCTTCACCTCCTTTCTCTATAATAAGGCTCCATATATTCCGAAGTTTACAATTCCTTATTTTTACACTTCTGCTTTCTGAAAAGAGACTTTTCAGTATTTTTGTATAGTTCTGATTTACATGGAAAATATGTTCTTTGGCATTATTTTGAGTAGAATTATTGATTCTCATAACCCAATGGAATCATTATTAAGTGGTTAATGTCTTAGTTCTGGCTATAGCCATAAAATGTTGGTGTTTGCAAAACACAAAGATCTTACTTACACTTTCAGTTTCTTGTTGTTTAATCAATTTTGCACGCCTATATCTGGCAACCTGAGAACTTACTGTGAAGATAACAATGTACAATACAATGGCCATTGTTAATTTGCTACCATCTTGTTTTGAAATTCCGTATTGCTTTTATTGATTTTTTTTTTTTACTCTCTTAAAACAACGCTGAGATTCTGTCTCACACCGAAAAGAGTGGATATCATCAAAAACATCAGTAACAGCTCCTGGAGTGGAGCCAGATGTAAAGGGACCCTCAGTGGAAGTTAAGGTGGAGATTCCTCAAAAACTAGATTCTCTAATCCACAATTCTCGAATCTATAATTCTCTAATCCATAATTCTTCCAGTGCACCCAGCCATTTCCCTTCTGGGTATCTTCCTGGGAGAGTCAGAAGCATCACATCAAGGTGACATATGCACACCCTCATTTACAGTAGCTCATTGCCATAGCTAACTTGTGGGACCAACCCAAATGATATCAGCTCAGGAATGGATAAAGAAGATGGCTTGTTTTTTATAATATAATGGAGTACTACAGAGCCATAAAGAAGGATAAATTTGAGGCATTTCTATGTAAGTGGATGCAACTTGAGATCATGCTCTTAAGTAAAGTAAGTCAGGCTCAGGTGTGTAAACATTTCATTGTCTCCCTGGTGTGAGAAACTGAAAGAGTAAATAAGGACCAAAATGTGCAGTAGACATTGTGAAATGGGGCAAAATTGTTCAAATAGAAAGAACTAGGGTGAAGAAAAGGGGAAAGGAAGCAAGGGAGAAGAAAAAGATTTAACAAAAGGGTAAAATGGAAACAAATCTTTAAAAAATAGGGAAGAGAACATGGGTTGAAAGGAGGAGAGGGTTGCAAAAAGAGACATCAAAATATTCTATGTACAGGTATACATTCCCTGTGATGGTTGTGACCACTATGTATATCTAAAATGTATCAATAAGCTTAATTATAAAAAGGAAAATGCTAGTGCTGTGTTTTTATGTATTTTATATGCAGAATATTTAAAGTATTTTCTGTTAATAGTGTATAAATATTGAGCAACTGATTAATAATAGTATGTTAAATTGTGTGATTCCAATCTTGAGGCTGGAAAAACACCAAGAATCACTGATTTCTTTTTCCAGTACAAATAGTTTGTCATCTTCTGACATGCTTACCATGGTGAGTTACTTACATCTCATCAGCATTATAATTTGACTTGTACTTGGGGTAACTGAATTAAGTTTGTTTGAACTGATGACATGTAGGTTTGGTAAAAGGTAGCATTTAATAGTACTTGTAACCTCATTCCAAGACTCTGTTGCCTTAGATAACTTTGCTCACCAGTGTTTAATTAAGAATAACCAGCACCACTTTGATGGAGGAAAGTTATTTCAAAGAAAAAAGATAGGGAAAGAGAAAGAATGAAAGAACAAAAGAAAGAAAGAAAGAAAGGGAGGGAGGGAGGAAGGAAGGAAGGAAGGAAGGAAGGAAGGAAGGAAGGAAGGAAGGAAGGAAGGAAGGAAGAAGAAAGAAAGAAAACACCTTTAGACCTTCAGTGTTTGCCTTGAGACATGATGCTATGCTGGCCAAGGTGGAAATCTTTCACTGAAGATGCTTCCCACTGTATATTCTGTTATCCACATCAACATGCGTGCATGTTTCTTGATGTCAGAAACTGGCAAAAATTTTTGAATTGAATAAAACTTGAGTATTTTTGCAATCATTTTTGTCTTTTGACAAAAGCTAGTACTCTTAAAAATAGAATCTCTTATCAGTAAAATGTGATCAGTTTTAAGTACTGACAAACCCAATTCCCTGCCAAAATACTTATTTTTAATGCTCAAAATAAAAACTATCAGAAACTCTCTCCCCTTTTCCTTCCTTCCTTCCTTCCTTCCTTCCTTCCTTCCTTCCTTCCTTCCTTTCTTTCCTTCCTTCTTTCTTCTTTGCTTACTTTTAAAAATCTCATTTGCTTGTCTACCTCCTTGAAGCTAGGCATTAGGACCCTGTGGGAATCACTTCCAGCTCCAGCTTTCCTGTAATGTGTGTGCATCTCTTGCACGGTGTCACACCATCCTCGTGTGCAGGACGGCACATCCACGGCCAGAGATGTGCCCCTCTGAGTGCTACCTGAGGAGAAATTGCCAGAGCGTGGCCTCATAACAATCTTGTTGGATTCTCAGGATCCATTTCTAAGACATAGAGTTTTTGTACAGTGTAATCTTACAGTCTATTTTAAAACAGCCTTAGAGCTATTGAATCTTATAACGTGCAAGATTTATTTACTCCAGTGTTTCTTGACTTGGAAAATAATCAGTCTCATCTGGGGAAGCATTTTAAAATAGATTATCCTAGCTTCGATCTCCTGAATGAAAAGCTCCAGAAATCTGTGTTTCATTTGTATGATTTGTCTGGCCTTCTTAGTAAGTAAGGACTTTCATAAAGTCTAGCTTGATGCTTTAAAACATTTTTCCACACTGTACTCCAGGCAGATTTTTTTTTTTTTTTTTTTTTTTTTGCGGTACTGGGGATCGAACTCAGGACCCTGCGCTTGCTAGGCAAGCGCTTATTCCACTGAGCTATATCCCCAGCCCCAGGCAGATTATCATTGTATTCACTTGATGGGCTTCGGTAGAGGGTGATGACTCCCACTGGAGCGCCATTTTCCGTCCTTGTTTCCCCCAGGCTGAAAGCGTAAATACCTGAGTATATCTGTGCTTCCTCTTCCCTTTACCAGTCTTTTATGGGAAACAAGGTAAGGCAGCAGAGCCTAGGAGCAGACAACAATCTAGAATTGGCTTCTTCACAGAGATAGGATCATTTACTTCTATTCCTTCTCCATTTCATGAAAAAATTATTTAAGAATAGAAAGACAAATTTTTAACTGATGAAGAACCGAGCAGGTACTCCGAATTTTTTGCTCAATGACTACAAAAAAGCACATTTGCAAAATTCAAAATAAAAACAAAAGCCCAGATTTATTGATTCATATAATTGGAAGGATGGACTCTGGGTGGATATATTTATGGCAGGACCTCATCTCTTGCATCTCTGAATCTTTCTTCTGACTAAGGAACTCTATTTTCAAACAGGCCTTGTGCACACAGCCTGGATATTGCCACTGGCAGACCTCAATAGAAATATGATGGGCGACATGAGGAGAGGAAAGTGATGTTGGTAGTGAGAAGGCAACAGGTGGACCTGCAGCTTTTCATTCTGGCTATGGACAATGTCACAACCCATCACTTATTACCATTTTCGGCATAGCCATGTAGTTGACATGGAGTATAAAAAGCTGTCCTTCACCTTCAATATTCAGTATTGGTTGGCGTCTTACAGTAGTGTTTATCTGGATCTTACAGTAGTGTTTTTCCGGAGAAGTTGTCTCAGAGGAGATAGACTGCTCACTTTTATAAGTTCCAGGGTGTTTGCAGGGTAAGGTTAAATCTATAAGAATGCATCTATAAATTAGACTGCATATTAAAATAAAATTTATTTAATATAATATTTATCTTTGAATCTTTGTTTAGATTTTGTTATATAGAATACATGAAAAAATAGAAAACATTCTTCTCATTTTCTGCAAGACCTAACTTTGGAAGTCACAAGTCTGTGACCTATGCCTTATATTATCCCGATGGTTGCTTATGTTAGTTAAAACTAACGCAAAGAGAAATATAAAGTAACACTTTCTATCTATGTCTGTCCATTAAAGGCAAAGTTTGTATCTTGTAGGAAGATCTTCTGGAAGGACCTTGGCCTGGTATATGAGAACTTCTCCCGCCGTTCCATGAGACTAGTGCAGTGCATTGAGAGACCTGCTGACAGAGGCATGACCCAGGGTGTCAACAAGACTGTAGACTGAAAGCCACACAAATTGAGTCAGAAGTAGTGGGATACATATTACTTAGAACAAACATTACTTCATCTTTGCTAGAATTTACCTGGTTTATCTTAAGCAAAGAATGAAGAGTTACCTTAATGACACCAAGCTCAAGCAGAAAGACACTGCATACCACTCTAATAATTGGTCTGTTCCGAGTTTACGGGGAAACTATGGAGAGAAAATATCAGGGTTACTGTGAGATAATTATGATGATCACAAAGTATGATGGCTGTAGTAACATTAAGCTGAATCCGTATAGCAACCCATGGTTGGGTGCTGGAGTTTTTGAAGCCACTCAACCATTCTGTGTCTTTGGCTTAAAGAATTTCATCTATTTCCATTCAAGACATTTGATATATACATTCTTTGCCAGAGTTCACATAGCCTGGAAGGATGTGATTTAGTCAGCGGAGCGAGCTGCTTCTCCCCTTACCTTCAGTATGGAAGCTACAATGTACATTTTGTTTTTTTAAGCTCTAAAATATAAAACATATCCTTCACCTCTGGAATATTATGTTATCCTTCTGTATGAAATAGGATTTCACTAGAGGCGATTGGAAACTGCCCTTCTTCTATCAGTATGTAGGATACATAGTAAACTTGCGAATTCTCTGGTCTATCACTTCTGACCGAGGATACAGGCCTGCAGCTGTGTGAAGCTTGTTTCCCACTTGTCCTGGCACCTGGAGGGGTAACAGAGAGTTTGCCACTCAGAAGTACTAGTAATAAGTGCTCACCAAATGGACATAAATGAGGTTTCATTTTCTGCTCCAACTCGACTGAAATCATTTACATTGCTACTTTGCCTTTTCGCTTTTATTTATTAGAAACATTTACCTAATTCCAGGTTCAGACCATAGTTTGTTTCTGACCACTTTAATCTCTGCACACACATCATCTGATTTTTTCCTCTATGACTGTGTAGATGATCCATCTTCCTTTTATGATCTCTGCATCAATTTCATCTTTTCTGCTCTTCTCTACAGTCTTCCTTTGTCAGCGACACTAGCCAGTTAGTTTAATCAGACTTTTATTTCTAACTAGCTTTATATGCTTTTAAAAATTTACCCATTTCCAAATTTGACCTCTAATTTAGTTCATTAGAAATTAAAATAATTGTATCTATCTGGAGAAGAGAGAAAAGACCTTGTGAATTGTAAGATTTTCCTTACAGAACTATACATTTATTGAAGATAAAAGCTATGTCATATGTATGTTTACATTCTAATGACCTAATGTCAGGCTTTTCATGGTGTTAAGCACATGCATGAGTGAGTATTTAAACTGATTCTTTCCTTGAATGTACACCAATCTGTATTCTTGACTATCTCTGTCACCTAGTTAAGTAATCTTTCAAATGAAGGGAAAGCAAATTCATTTTTAAAGTCATTTCCAAGTCCAAAGCCTAACATTTCCTTACTTTAATTCTCTGCAATGAAACTTTTCTTGATTTTCAGGTTAACATACTCTTTACAGACCATCAGTAGGGGAATAGACACTGGTGTAACACGGCAGTATACTTCATCTATGATAATTTAACCAGAGTTTAATTTAATAAACTGTGTCTGACTCAGACTAACTACCTGTGGGATAGAGTTTGTGTTCTGAAAGGTGAGTATGCTAATGAGATAGAGTAGGTAACAGACTGTACTGAATTTATATGCTTTTCTTATATTTAGGAAACTGTTTAATTAGCACATTTAAAAGTAGAAAAATAGTGGATTTTTGCATACAATAGAGTGAAATGTGGAAGCTTTTAGTAAAGAGTAAAACTTATTGGAAGGGGATTCTTTTACTAAAAACCATGCAACAATACAAAGGGTTCTGGATTGTTGTATTTATTACTGAAAATGTAGACATTTGTGTTACAGTCTCTTTAAACAATAAAGCATGCAACTACGGAAAGTCCCCTCTTTTGTTTTCAGTGAAAAAAATAATCACTGAGATGCTAGTTTATGGCTGTGAGATTGAAGAAATGATGAGGACATTCACATTCTGGGAAATCCCCAGGGTAACCATGGACAAATTGAATATACAGACATCTACACAGTTGCTAGGTGCATTTGCTGGAAAATACATCTTGCTCTCTTTTCTATGGCAATTGTAAATAAACCGAATTACCCTGGCATCAACACAGCAGCTGTATAAAAACAGAAGTATTCAGCAGAATCTGGAGAGTTTCTGTACACATCAGTAGTTTGCTTCCAGGCATGCCTTATTAACAGCTGTGGAATTCTATGCAGACATCTAGTCCTGAAACTTGACTTTGACTTGGACTTTATTCGTGTTTAGTGAGAGTCTTACAGAGAGGAGAGATGAGGTTCATATTCCAGGTAGAAAGCCTCAATAGCATCTCAATTTGTCAATGTAAGAAATAGGAAAAAAAATGTACTCTTTTGAGAAAAAAGGTGTGAGGTATAGCAATCATTTCATCCAGTAACTACAAAACAACTGTGCAATATTATTTTAATAATAGTCTTATAATCATTAATTTTAAGGTATATATGATATTTTTCTAAATAAATTATAACTTGTATTTTGTCCTCATCACAACCTTAGGCTTATTATTTCCCAGTCCCACAGACCCAGAACATTGTGTGACGTACCTAGGTAACAAAACTTTAGGAAAAGAAAGAATTTGAACCTAACCAGGCTTTAATTGTTTTTGATTAGAAAAAGCTTTTTCAAGAAATATACAAAAACTTAATACTAGAAAAGAGATTAGCAAATGTTGGTTTACATAAAATTTTTAAAATGCGTAGTGAAGTTTTAAGAACATGGTAAGCTAAGACCAGATATTTATAGGTCGCATCAAGTGATTTTCCTAATAAATACACAAAACTTATAAGTTAGTAAGAGGAAGACCAAATATCTCATAGAAAAACAGGCAGCAGATATAAAAAGACAGTACATGGTAAAGGACATAGAATTTGCTCTTAAATATAAAATTATGCAAGCATCTCTCACAATAAAAGAAATGCATATTAAAAGTATACTAATTTTTTTATCTGTTTAGATTAGTAAAGAATTATAATAGTATGGATTGACAAATTATGAGAATAGAAGAATTTACACATTTTTGGAAGATACAAATTCCTAACATTTCTATGGGAGATAGAGTTCAATTATGAATGGTCCCACTTTTTGATGCAATTATGAATGGTCCCACTTTTTGATGCAATTATGAATGTTCCCACCATTTTTCTATAGAAACATACAGAAGTATTACATACACATATGATGTGTACATAGGACCTCATGGCAGATATAGAAAATGCTTGAAGGTCTACAAATGTCAATTGCTATAGTTATAGTTTGAATAAAACATGTTTGTGAAGGTGATCCCCAAAAGTTCAGCAGAGGATTGGTCCTTAGCACAAAGTGCTGAGAGGTGGTGGAAGTTTAAGTGAAGCCTGGTGGAATGCCCTCAGGTGATGGCAGGCCTGCCCTCAGAAATAAATGTGGGACCGCAGTCTCTCTAGCCTTTTAGTAAGTTCTCTTATTCCTCTACATGTTCCTGCCAAGATGTTGTGAAGGCCTCTCCAGAGCCTCAGTCAATGGGACCACCTCATTTTACCTTTATACATCTAAAATTCTTAGCTGAATAGAGCTTTTTCCTTTAAAAATCTCCCTGCTTCAAGTATCTTGTTATAGTTAGACAAAGTTGCCTAATCTATCAAATAATGTGGCATTAATTCATCTAATAGGAAGAGGTTGACTGTAGCGCTATGAGGCATTTAATGGGATGATATGTCTGATAGCTTACAATTGCCAAGAAATCTGTACTTTGGGTGTTGGCTGGAACTATAAGACCTAATCCTGACTTGACTTCATTCCTTGTGTCCTGACTGACCACTCTATTTCCCAGTTCCCACAACAGTAACCATCTGGAATCCCAGGGCCCCAAGAGGCTTGACAACCTCTCCATGTCTTTTCCTCAGAAGATTCATCCTCTGCTAATTTAAAGCTACCATCTCCTTGAATTTGGAGAAAACATACTGACCAGTTTGCAATGGAATTTTACCTAGAACCCACTCCCTAGGCACATCACCTGACAGATATGAAAGACAGTATGACTTCTTAGGGCATGGGTGTCAGGCATAATTCTGCAAGCACTCCAGTTTCATTTTTTGCTTTCTGGGCACCAGCTTTCAGTCCCTTTCTATTTACTGTATAGTGCTACAGCTTGCCTGTAAGGAGAGTCAGCTCCCAACTAAAACATGAAGGGAATATTGACTTTATATTCATGTGTTCAATACATATTTAGCACATAGTTATCTTCACCATATATAAAATATCATGCTAGATTGGAGAGATTCTAAAAATAATAGTGTAGAGGGGTTTTCTATCTGAACTAACAATCCAACAAGTGTGAGAAGAGCAGGATGGAGATGTTTTGGAATGATTGTAGAAAGATTCTAATTTAGTCTGGCAGAGAAAAGGTGGATCACTAAAGGCTTCCAAGAAAAAGTGAAAGTTGAATGACCAGAAAGATACATGGATAAAAGTGAGAAGGATTAGAGCTGACTTTCTAAAACATCTTCAGATGAATTACTGAACTGAATCTTCAAAGGCATGAAAAATTTCTCGTTAAAGTGCAGTGCATTTTTCTACATAGTGAATGTTACCTGCTTAGTTTTGTCCTGAAGAGCAACAATACTGGAGCAAAATGAAACCTTTGTTCACCTCAAAGCATAATAAAATGATTGCTGATTTTGTGTCTCTGTTATTTTCTTTTTAAAACTAATGACAAAGATGAATAAGTTCTCTCACCGAAACTACATTATCAACTCTATGTAGACAGAAATGTAATTACTCAAGATGGATTTCAGCCAGGCCACCTGAATTAATAACCACCCTGAAAACTATTACTCCAAGAGAGAGTGGAATAGCCCTGTCCTTTGACCAAAATGGTCATGACATTTATTCTCTTTTGTATTCAAAATATCACAGAAGGAATTCAGCTGAAATGATCTGACATTTAAATGAAATGAGAAATCAGTGTGTATAATTCATGAGAACAGACTGCCAATCTTTGTAATTTGTGCTACTTATGTGTATCATTATTAAAATGTGTAGTAATTCTAGAAAAGTACTAGAAATATTTGTAGTTTTGATAAATTGCCATTATCTTTAATGTAATTTGCCTCATGTGAAAATTAATCTTTCTTTGGTTTAGAAGAGTTTTCATGCCAGTATACTGAAAAACAGAGAATACTCAAATTCTCGCTTGCATTCACATGCAGTGTCTGTTTATATGTAAATGGAAAGATTCGTTTTCAAAAGGAACATTCAGCTAATAGTTCATCTGTGGTTTTGGCTATATTTTGTGTAGCTAATGCCAAAATATCTGTGGGGAATGTCCTTGAGGACAGCTATCAAAATATTAGTAAGGTAAGTAAAAAATTAATAAAGTAATTCAGCATTCAGTTATCTAAACCACTGGAAGAATAGAGAGGGACAGCTTTGGGGAAGTAGAATTTAGAAATTCAAAAGCCATGAGGGACTTGCTTTTTCCCTCATTTCTATTTCCTCTGTTTGAATTTTGTCATCTATCCTGACTTCTCCATGTGACTAAAAATTGGACTTTGGATAGAAAAACTCTACTCCTGATCTTCATTAGAAAATATCTCAAGAAAGTGCATTGGTAACAGTCACGTCTACACAAATGTTGTATCAGAAAGCTAGGGCTGGAAGAGGCAGGAAAGTATAATTTCTAAATAGAAGGAGATGCACTGTTGTACAAAGCCAGGTTACTGGACAGACAAAACTGTAAACAGTCTGTACAAGTGTTAACACATAAAATTGCATTTATTCAAACTGTAAACATAATTCTCCAGGGTATTTCTCATGTTTATACAGTAAAAAAAATCACTTAATGTAGCATAGCTGCTTAAAGACAGATGTAGCAAGAGAAAAACTTAATTTTAAGTTTGTGAGGAATAGTAACAACTTTGCAAAAAACAGTAGTACGTGCTTAGGTAAATATCAAATTATTTTTAAAGTCATAAACGAGCTTTGCAATTTTTGTTTTTTATCACGTAACAGCCAACAAATTTGAAAAATACATAGGAAAGAATAAAATCATTATAAAACAAAATCTATTATGGTATGAATCCCTCATTGCAAAGTCCTTTGCTAGAAGACAATAAGCAGTCATATAAAGAAATAAACTTAGGCTTCATTTAGCAGTGAACATCAACATTTACTCATTTATAATGAACAAGAATATGTTGAGTGACTTATTCATAGTAAGTTATGTTAGGGGACAAGAGGCAAACCCAAGTACTTCAAATGTAACTTCTATTCTTGAGGCGGGTGTAGACCCTTAAAGGAAGCAAGGCATAAACATAAGGAGATATGAATTTAAAAGAAGGAATTTTTTCATATGTGCATAAAGAGACATAAGGTATAGGTACAGTAGACTCAGAGGAAGGAGAAACATGTATATGTGGGAGAATTGAGCCAGACTTTCACAGCTGAAGAATATCATAATTAGTCACCTACCGTGGTTGTTATAGTGACCTAGAAGAAGGCAGAGGTGAGAGCCTCGTTTATTTTTTATTTATTTGAGTGCCGTTTTTGAGAGCATAATTTAGGCATGCAGGCCATCCCTAAGAGTCCAGGGGCTCATCTCCGCACCAGTTATCTTTGATACTCTATGAGTCCCCCGCACACAAGCACATGTGGAGATCAGCATGGAGAGTCCCCCAAAACTAAAACTAGAGATTCCATTCAACCAGTGATTCCTCTTCTAGGTACCTTTCTGAAAGGATTGCAGGCATGATATTAGGGTGAGACCTGTATACCCGTATTTATAGTACTATAATTCCTAATAGCTAAATCATGGGAGGGGCCTCTATGGAATTATCAATGAGAGTGGCCTATATGCACATTATCAATGGAGAAAGAAATTGCAGTGTTCTGTCAACACTACACTAGTTGCTCAAATCTATAAAAATATATGTGTGACATGATCTTCATTATAACAACCAGAGGTTTTACATATAAATGGAGAAGCAGCATTGGTAATATAAGTCAACATGTGGGACACTTTGGTGAGCATTCTTTATCTGGGTAAATTACAGTATTTGAAATTATGAAGTTCTAGGTTTTGAACTGGATCTCATCATTTCATGAACATGTCTGATTCTGGATGAATAAAATGTTTATTATATTAATACTCAAGCAAACATTCTTTCCAAATAAACCCAATACCAGAGCTTGGTCATTAGTTCTTTTTGCATGCTGTTGAATTTATGCTGATGCAAATTAGTTTCTTTTATAACACTCCCTGTCTCTGTGAATCACTTAAATATTACAGGTAGGACACCAGACACCTTCATTTCACTTATATCTGATAGTCAGTGCATCATCAAGGTGTCATATTTGGTAAGTTTTTCACAATGTCTATTTCTTTCCAGCTTCATAATCTTTCCCAGCAAGTGCTTATAAGAGCAGTTATCTGCTATGAAAACATGTTTTATTACTATTCCATTTCCACTTTTTCTCTCTTTCATCGTTACTTTGCAAGGTAGCCAATAAGAGATTCACAAGACTGAAATTTAATTTAAACTCTTTTATAGCTTCTCTTTAGATTGTGGATTGAGACTTACACAGATTGCAAGCTTCTTGATCTGACCTTTTCCCTCCTCACCCTGGACTTCTGGACCCTGCTTTCCAGCCATACTGGGCTCTTTTGCGATCCCAGAATATGTGATAATATCTTTTTCCATAGTAATTTCCCAGGCAGTGGTTTTTTTTTTTTTTGCAGATTTTTGTTACCTATCCATGCTCGTTAATAGATCAGGTTAGCAAAGTCACAAATACAGGGTTAATATAAAAATTAACCATACTAGTATATAGTACTCAAAAAATACATAAACATCCAAAATTAAATAATATCATTAAAAAACATGAAATGACTATGATCTTTTCTACAATACATTGTCAATATATTAAAGAATGTAACAGTTTACTGAACAACTGAAGGAGGTCTAAGTATGTGGAATGATTTTTTTTCTGAAATTTTTCTTAGATTTAATGGATGTAAATTAAATACCTGACAGGTTTTTAATGTTTTCAGCAGAAATTGATGAACTGATTCTAAAATTTATATAGAAATATAAAGAACCTATAATAGGCCCTCAGAATAAAACACAGCAGTTGGAATACTTTTACTCCCTGCTTTCTAAACTTATTTTTAAATTATCATAATCAAGATAGTATAATATTGTCCAAACAATATTAGCACAAACCTTTCTTTTCAATGAACTAAGAGAAACTAGCTGTAGAACTATCTAAACTATCTTGTAATATTTTATACTTAGTTCTTATAACTAGTATGAACACAACAATATGCAACGCATTATCACTCTCCTCGCCCGATTTGAAACTGTTTTATTTTATTTCTATTTTTTCTTCTCTTTAAAATGAAATAATAAAAAGTATAACATAGACATATGGATGTTCGAAAGTTTTTGTCCAACATTTCTTTAAATTGTGTTTCTGCTTTAGTCTGTCCCTCATTCCTTTCAAGTTTCCAAATATAGCCCTTGAGCTTCAGTAGAAAGTTTGAGCTACCTACTAAGACTCTATAACTTGCAAAAGAACTTGAAACTCTTTTCCCTAGCACTGGTCAGCTGCTAATAGAGTTGATTAAATCTTTTAGCATTCTGGGTGCTTTTAAATATTTGGGCTTCTTCAAGACTTGTTTCCTTATTCACTTGAATTCAGAAAGGTGCCAAGGATTTCATGGAATTTGTGTATGAAAATCTTGAGGCTTTCCCGCTTAGTTCTCTACTTCCCTTGATTTCCATGCTCCATTTCCAGATATTCTGGCAGACAGACTTGAGGTCTAGCCTCTTAATCCTCAGCCAAATAAAAGACTGCTTGCTGATTTGTATTTGAGTCTATTCTCTATGGAGTACAGTATAAGTGCCTCCAGGTCAAAGATGATTTTAAATGGATCTCTCTCTCTCTATTTTCTCCCTGCAAGAGCCAGATTCTGTCTCCTTGTGGTGCTATCCAGTGGCATGAAGCCATTGTTGATAAAATGATTTTTTCATGATTTTGTTATTAGTGTCATTGTATACTAAGTGCTTTACTACCAGATGTACAAACTGTATAAAATTTTAAGAACAAACTGACGAGTGACAATGGTAGTCTGTTGTTAATAAATGTAATTCCAACCTCTTTGCATTTGTAGATATGACAATAAAGGAGTTCAAAAGCAACAAATTAAGCAACTTTCCAGAGATATGAAGGAATTAAAAGGGTCCACGCCAATGAGATCATTGGTAGAACTAGTAATAGCTACGTATGTGGATTATTTACTGAAATACTGATTACAGACAGCTATGTTTTCTTTATTTCCACCTTATCTCCACAAATAAAAATATTACTCTTGTATTAGAACTATTTCACCAAGATGTTTGTCAATGAAAATCTTGTTTTTGAGGGCACATTAGTTTTCAAGAATATGAAAACTCTCTGGGCATGTTTTTATTTAAGTACTCTTTCCTTGGACAATCACATAAGACACATAAACACGGTTCTAATAGTAGAGCTAAAAATGATAGGAAGTGACAGAGTTCTTTTGCTAATTAATTAGCCATTGCGTTTTCAACATGCTTATTAGAGCCCCAAGCACATGTCTGAACAAGAATCTCTTAACATGGCACTCAGAAGAGAGTCTTGTTTTATCCTCTGTTGAAAAGGTATTAGTACCCAAGTAAGAGGTTTGTTGATGTGCTTCCATGTTCGTGTCTCACAGCTTACTCATGCAATGTCACTTTCCCCTTCATGGAGGGATTGGTTGAAAATCACTATAAAGAGGCTTCATTGCAATATGCTCAAGAGGTTGCTCAATGTGCTCAAATGATGTATTCATGCAGAGAGGTCCCAGTAAAGTCAGGTTGGTTAGAAATTAATGAAAAGTAGCTGTACTTTACATGTGTTATTTTTTATATTTTACATAAAATTGATTAGAATTCAACCTTCATACAAAGTGCACATGGATAGTATGTGTAATTCATCTTGTGAATCCATTAAAGTGACATCATAATCTATAATTTAAAAATGAATCTCTTTGGAGAAGAGTACTGATTCCTCCCTGAAACACACACACACACACACACACACACACACACACACACACACAGGTGCATATATGCACTCACAAAAACCATGAAGGAAGATTATTGTGGTCAGATTAAGGAGATGTGGGTTTCAGTTCCAGTTCTATTGCAAACTGATATAAATCATCAAAGGTCAAAGGGTTAGTTTTAGTATCTTTCAGGATTGGAGCTTTTTTGTATTTTTTTAAAAGAAGGAAATCAATTAGATCAGAAGATAGTTAAAACTCTTTCCTATCAATAATGATATAAGTGAAAATATATGATAAATAGGTGATAGGTAGATAGATAGATATAGGAATACTCAGAACTTTCTTTTACTTAAATTCTAAATTTTTAGGAAGGTATTGATGGTCTTTGACAGAAAATGAATTAAAGCCAGTGTGATTCAAAGGTCAACTAAGATTTTAACAACAGGAAATAGGGAAAAGATTTTTTTCATCACTGTGATGAAAAGTTGTTGGCAACTTACAAAAGCACAACACTCTGAAATCCAACTGGCTGATTCTTAAAGTACCTGTGATATGAGCTTGCCTCCAGAGATAACGGTGTTAAGTTAGGCTTGTTTTCCATAATAAGTTATTTAACTGAGTCAACAAATTACTGGGCCTTTCTTGGTACCATATATGGATTTTTAAACTTTAAAAGGCTTAATTCATATAACTGCTCAAAATATAAAGTGAAAATATAAATTATCTTTCATACATATACTAATTCCTCTAATCCTTATTAACAATGGCAAATTCATCCATGGGAGACATTTTCCCATTTTACTATGCCTGAAATAAAAATGTTCCATGTAGTATATGGTACTTTGTTATTTTGTAAGTTTTCCAGTGATTCTTATTTGTGGCTCAGTGTTACACAAAGTGGTGGATCTGTCATTAATGGCGTCTGCATGAGCTGTAGGGATGCACAGGTATCTTCCTTGGGAGCCTAATTATTTGTTTCCTTACTTATTTTTTATTTATTTTTAATATTAGTATCCAACCCAGAGCTTTCACCCGGAGTTATACCCCAAGCTTTTTTTTATTTTGAGGTAAAGTCTTGCTAATTTGCTCAGTTGCTCAGGCTTGGTTTAAGCTCGAAGGCTTCCTGGATAACTTAGTAAAATAAGAACAACTAATACTTATACTACAACATATTAGTGAACTGAGTCATGAAATGCATAAATAACTTATCTAAAGTCCCAAAATTAATAGCTGGAGAGTAGGCTTCAAAGCCCGGCCTTCGCCCTTTTATATCTCAGCATAGTTCCTTCCAGAAACATACAGAGGAAAAACAAAGACTCACAAGCAAAGAAGGACTAAAGCTCCTATACAGTAATCTATGGGTATACTTTTATTCCATAGGAAAATTTCTAACATATACAATTAATAAACACTCTCAATTTAAATAAAATGGACTTTACTAAAAGAACAATACGAAAAATATATCCAAGTAACATAATAAGTTAGCAATCTACAAAATTCTAGCCTACTTGAAAATTAAGGAGATGAAACCCCTGAACTGAAAAACAAGACAGTTTCTAAGGGCTGTTCAGAAAGATGACCCGCCTCTGAGAGCTCTAGTAGAGAAGGTCAGGGAAGAGTAAGAGTGAGGAGTGACCAACAAAGCTCTTTACCTTCTGTCTGTTTTTAAAATGCCCTTTGCTTCCTGAACTTTTGATGATTTGAGAGAATTAATTCTCACTGCTACGGTAAGAAAGTGAAGGGAGGAAACTTAGACTAGAGTACTTATTCTACTTGGCAGACGGTCAAAATCAAATTCAATAACTTTCTCTGTTCAAAAATGTTCCACAGACTTAACAATGTAAATGAGCATCTTGTTTTGCTATTGTTCAGATGTATATAAGGGTGTTTTTTGTCTTTAAAATTATGTTACAATCATTCAAATATGAAGAGAAAACCATGGAACTCCTGCTATTTGAAACTGCTAAAAATAATCAGGTTTCTTTGGTCAGGTGACAGAATGGTCATATCTGTGATGCAAACCTTAAATTTAAATACAACTGAGACTTCAAAGTGGACAGGTCAATGAAAGCAGTGATAAACTTTATTCATGCAAAAATGTATTCCAATATGTCAGAATGTCTTCCTCAATCTTTTTCAAACAAGTTGTTAGAGCACAGCTTCATGTAAAAGTGTTGAAAATTTGAACAAAGATAAATTTTATATTATTAATTAGTATACTTTGCCACTTTCTGTAAGAAAAAAATGAAATAAAGTTTGGTTCAGGTATTGATTGTGAAATTATTTACTCTTTACTTGTGAAGCCATTACTTTTCTAGAAGCATTACCAATTAAAACTACTGGGAAATGATCTTCAGCTGAAACAATTAGTAATAATTTCTAAGCAAACGTTAGATTCTAATTAAACTGAATATATATCTTTTCTACTTTGCACTTAATGCCTGAGTTTATTCTTTTATGCATTTCATGGAACAAAAGTATAACCCTTAACGTACAGTCACCTCTTGATATCCCCGGGAATGGGTTCCAGGGCTCCTCCAGGAGTATCAACCTCCACAGGTGCTCAACTCCTTCTGATAAACTTGAACAGTGTTTGCATATGGTATATGAAAATCCTCCCTATAATTTAAATCACCTTTAAAATACTTAGAACATGGCTCACTCCTCCTTTTTTGCTCTTGTTGCTTTTGCTGTCCTCCGCCATCGTCAACTATTGCCCCTGTACGATGCCACCCTGCCTTGGAGCCAGCTAATTATGGACTGAAACCTCTACAAACTGTGTGCTAAATAAACCTTTCCTTCCTTAAAATAAATACTTAAAATGTAGCGTGAATGTTATGTAAATAGTTGTTTTACTGTTTTATTTGTGAAAATTTATGAGAAAAAAACGTGCACATCTTCAGTACAAAACCCAAGATAATATTGAGTTCTGCACATGCAGTTGTTTGAGAATGTGGATGTAGAAACTGTGGACATACAATATCTGCTTTATATTTACCTTTTTGCACTATTCCTGACACACACACATGACACAGTACTGTGTGTCTAATGGATCATTATGAAATTTTGCAGTATGTCAGAATAAACTTTCTACATAATTTCATTTGTTAAAGAACGGGATATTTTACACGGTCCAGTTTGAAGGTAGCAAAATTTATTTTTCTGACCTACACAAATAAAACTGAACTGCTTCTTATTTTTCTTATTACAATGCTTGAGAACCCATTTCCCAGATAAGTAATTGCATAAAATGTCCCAGACCTGTATAAATCCTTCAAATAAAGATACCATACCCACCTTGGCAAAAGTATTAGGGCCAGAATTATAATGCCTGATGGAAGTCTGCCATAATTCATCATTACCAGTCTTCTTGTGGTGGACCTCTTAGTGAATTTAACTGAGAAAGAAGAGATAGTCTGCTCCACAAACTTTTAAGATTTTGAGAGTGGCCCTAATCAAGGTGATTCTGCATTCCTGCAATTGTATATTATCTTGATTGAGGCTTGGGATGGGTTTATTATCATTCAGAAAAAATATTAATTTTTGTCAACTAAAACATATGCACACCTGGAAATAATCCAGAGGTATTTATGATACATCTGATGGCCTTGTGGACCCACAATGAAATTGACATGCCTATCAGGAATGCTCACTGATACGCTAACTTTCTTCCTGAAAATAAGAGGTTTTTTCCACTGTGGGGCGCTACTGAAGTGTGATTTTTTTTTTTAATTTTTTTTAAGACAAAAGAACCCAGAATAACACTGAAACAATACAGAAAATACCAAGTTATAGAGAAGGTAGTAGGGAATTGGCACTGGATGCTGTACAACATAATATTATCTTTGTATTTGTTATAACAAAATCAATAAAGGAAATACCGAATTACAGAGGAGACAGGAGAGAACCATCACTGGATGCTGTATTACATAGTGCTGTCTTTGCATTTGTTAACACAAAAACAATAAAGGAAACACCAAATTACAGAGAAAATAGTGGGGGGCCACCACTGGATGTTGCATTACATAATGTCATCTCCGCCCCTATCACTCAGTTATATGGATGATGGCTCGTTCAATTACTCAATTTTCTCCGCTTCACCTCCGTTGTTCTACCACCCTGTCAGTGGTCTTCCCACTGGTAATAACCGCACTTTTTGTTTATTTACTCCCTCATGCTCTTACTTTGGGAAGGGACTTGGCTGCTTCTAAACGTGCTGTATAATACGTGGGTGTACACAGATTACTAGGGCAGGAAGTGGAGAAGCACCCTTTGGCAAGCCCTCACAGCTGTCAGGTGTCTGGTCAGGTAGGCGGGGTTACACAGCGAACCGCCAGGCTCTGTCAATGCAGCCGCATCTACAGGCTCAGGAGAGACTTCAGGGCCATCCGGGGGCGGGGCAGAGTACCTGGTACGTCACAGAGGTGGGGTGGAGTGCCTGGCACGCTCTGGGGGCCAGGCGGAGTAAAATTTACTTAGTTATTTGTTTCTTTTTAATGAATTGACCATTACATTTCTAAAGTTCTGAAATGGCCAACAGACCATAGAAAGATACCACTTTAGGCTCCTGCTTGAAACCAACAGCTTCAGAAAACTGCTGGCCTTGATTCAGGGCCAATGAAGCGTGACGTTGATTGCTGAGCTGGAGGCACTGAGGACAGCAAGGGGGATCCTGAGGCTGGCAATCACTGTTGTTTTAGATTAAGTCTTTGTGTTGTACTCAGGTATCAAAAGCTAATCTTACTACTGACAGGTCACTTTATTGCAAGGAATAGTTGATGATTAATTGTTTGATCAATTTTGCATGTCTACATCTGTGTTCCTGAATATACACTTCGAAGTTATCAATATGTAATGCAACAACCATTGTTGATTCCCTGTCTCCTTGTCTGTAACTCAGTTTTGATTGCACTATTCTTATGCTACTTTGTGTCTGTTTGTTAATGTGTTTTTGTTCTTTTACTTTTAAAATAATAATAGAAAAAAAAGCTAATCTTCTCTAGAAATGAGTAAAACATGCTTCTCTTAGTCAATAAGATCCTGGGGACTTAAGGACTTATGAATATTCAGATACTCTGGTCAAATTTCTCCTTAGCTCTCAGAATCCCATACTTCTCCTAGTATCACAATACATAAGATCAATATGCCAAATTGCATTTCTTCATGTAGAAATAAACAATTGGAAATGAAAATTGTAAAAACCTGTCACAAACATGAAACAGTTATGCAGAGAATAAAATATGTCATAGATTTATGCCCTGAAAATTGCAGAATATTGATGAAACATCAAAGAAATAAGCAGAAGAAAAGATATACTGTGTTCTGGGACAGTAAGATTCTGTATTAGGGTACCAAGCTTCACCAAATTTAATTGTAGCTAGAATGCAATATTACTGAAAATGTATATACATCATTGAAACTTAAATGTGGAGTCTAAATATTTATGCGAAAGGGTAAAAACTCCTACAATTGTCAGTACCACTCTGGCAAAGAAGCTGTAGGACTTGGACTACCTGATTTCAAAACCTGCTGTAAAACCATAGTAATCAACTGGTTTAGTGTTGATAAAAAAAATAAATTAAAAGAGATATTTTAAAAATGAGAGTGCAGAAATACACTAGCACATTTAGGACTTTTGTTTCATGACAAAATTTCTACAGTCAAATCAGTGCACAATAATGCCCTTTCAACAAGTTGTTCTGAATCAAATGACCACATATTTGTTTAAAAAAACAACCACAGTTTTTATTCTGCTGGTAATCTCTTTAGATGTGCAAAAACTTCAGCAAGATGAGGTCCCAGTTATTGATTCTTTGAAGTGTTTCCCTTGCAGTTTGATTTTTGTTCATGAACTCTCTGCCCACAGATTGGGAAAAAATCCTAACTGGCTGTCCCTTGGACAAAGGCCTTCTATCTAGAACATACAAAGAATTTAAAAAAATGAACCTGTCCAAATTCAAAGGTGCAATCCAGAAATGGGCATCTGAGATGAATACACACTTTGCAGATAAAGAAATACAAATGGCAAATAAATATATGAGAAAATGTTCTACATCTTTAGTCATTCGAGAAATGCAAATAAAAACAACACTGAGATTTCGTCTCACCCCAGTACAATTGGCCAACATCAAGAAATCATCCAATAACAAATGCTGACAAGGCTGTGGAGAAATAGGAACTCTGCTGCACTGCTGGTGGGAATGCAGACTGGTGAAACCACTGTGGAGATCGGTTTGGAGATTCCTCAGCAAACTAGGTCTAGAGGTCCCACTCAACCCAGCTATCCCCCTTCTGGGTATTTTCCCAGAAGATCTGAAAACAGCATATCAGTGTGATATATGTGCACCCGTGTTTATAGCAGCACAACTTATAATCGCTAAATCGTGGAAACAACCCAAATGTCCATCCACAGAGGACTAGATTAAAAAACTGTGGCATTTTTACACAATGGAATATTATTCAGCTATAAAGAAAGACAATCTAGGGGCTTTTATAGGCAAATGGTCACAATTAGAGACCATACTCATAAGTGAGGTAAACCAGATGTGCATGTGCAAACAGCACATAGTATCATTCGTGTAGGAACCTGGAGGTGAGAATATAGATCGGGAGCTATGAAGGGAGACTGCTCAAGGGTAGAGAGCAATCGGGATGAAGGGAAGGAGAGGAGGAAGAAGGGGATAGCTGAGTAGGTTTGTATGTATGTGCGGGATGGCTGACATGGTTGCACTGTTGTCTTATGTCATATTGATCTGGGAAACAATCGGTGATTAGCTGTTTGATCAATCTTGTATACCTATTTGTATTGTCCTGAGTATACACTTTGAAGCTACCAATGTGTAATACAACAATCATTGTTGATCCCCTGCCACCTTATCTGTAGTTCGGTTTTTGTACTGTTCTTGTCCTACTCTGTGTATGTTTGTTAGTGTTTTTGTTCTTGTACTTTTAAAATAAAATAAAAAAACAATCATTGTTAATTTCCTACCACATTGTCTGTAACTCTGTATTGTTTGTATTGTTCTTATGCTATTTTGTAAATGGAAGCTTGTTTGTTAATATGCTTTCTTCCTTTATTCTTAAAATAAAAAAAGACAAAAAAAAGCCTCAAAAATAATTTGCACCACTTACAAAAAATAAACTCAAAATTTGATATGGACCTACATATACAATCTTGAACTGTAGAACTTCTGGAAGCAGACTTTATGGCTGAAGTTAGGCAAAAATTTCTTTCTTTCTTTCTTCCTTTCTTTCTTTCTCTTTCTTTCATCTTTTTATCTTTCTTCCCTTCTATCTTTTTATCTTCCTTCCTTCCTTCCTTCCCTCCTTCCTCTCTTTCTTCCTCTTTCTTTGTTTCTTCCTTCTTTCTTTCTTTCTTTCTTTCTTTCTTTCTTTCTTTCTTTCTTTGTTCTTTCTTTCTTTCTTTCTTTCTTTCTTTCTTTCAGTATAGGGAATCAAACTCATGACCTTGCTCTTGCCCAGGCAGGCTCTGGGCGATTGGGCTGTATCCCCAGCCCTGGCAAAGATTTCTTAAACATGAATCCCAAAGACCTGACCATAAAAAATGATGCATTGTAATTCAGAAAAGTCAAAAATTTAAAGGATATTATTCAAGAATTAAAATAAAAGATATGAAATGAGACAAAATATTTTCAAAACACGTGTTTGATAAATTAATGTGCCCCAATATTCAGGACAAGTGAAATGTGAAAGTGCAGAGAACTAATTGATAGCTGTTTGGACTAAGCTTTGGGCTGAGATTTTGATGACAGCAAACACTGGGAGTATTTGGGGGAACTTTTGCTGCCTTTCTGTGTGTACTTATGTGACAATTACAGGACTCTCAGAGAATTAGAAGCTCTAATGTTCATAGCCTATATTTAAAGTGTGTCTTATTTTTAAAATGGAGACAGCATGCCACTAGACAATAACGGTAGCCTACCCAACGCTTAATGACTGCTGTGACCTGGGGCTCTGGGTTAGCTCTGTTAGGATTAACAAGTACAGGTTGAGTTCTGAGCAAATTCTTTTGGGGCTTTCTATGATTTCTTGCACCTTTATCTCATCAAGGCATCTAATGCAGGTCAGTTGATGTCTGCGTCATGAAGTGTCTCTGAGCCCTCCTATTGCCGAGGAGCTCTACTGGAGAATCTTCACCAGATTCTGACTGTGACGTTTGAAAAATCATTATTTTATTTCCTCTGGTTTTTATACAGAGATGATGTTAAGTACAGGATCATTTCTTTTTAAATTTTGTTTTTGCTTCCCAGGAAATGTGTTCACTCCAGTGCCTAGCAACAAACTATAGGGAGGAAGTAAAAAAGTCTACTATGAAATTTACTATCCTAATTGAAATAAAATATAAAACTCTATAAATGTTAATAATGATAAAAGAGAGTATAATGACCTAGAGATTTGTTCATGGAAATTGCTAGTTGAAAAATTCCCTTAAGATAAGCATGCTGAGGTGTGATAAGCAGTGTAAAGATCCAGCCACGTACCTCAGGATAAGCTAGGTTTTATAGGAAAAGCCATGAATCACGTGTGAAAACATCTAAACTTTCACAACCAGGTAAAATTATGGACCTACAAGTAAAATGACTAGTTGTTAAAACACAGTCACTCCATAATAAGAACCATATGCTGTAATTATAATTCAAAGTATGAGTGAGTTTTGAAAACAGATTATTGGGCAGAGACCACTGCCCACTTGACCCTTCTACAGAGCCAATTTCCTTCACATTTTTTCCCTGATTTTCTTCTTGGTTTTCAGGGTTTGTTCTCTTTTCCTTCAATTTCAGGTTGTTTATTGTAGTAATTACACGTTTCATGAAATGAGGACTACCTCTTTCTTTTGCTATACCAAGCAGCATATATGGACAATCACATGAAAACTTTCCACCCAGAAATTTTCCTGGTGGAAAAATGAAGTCAAAATGAAAAATAGGCACTCATCAAACGCCCCTTGGTGTGGAAGGCGTAGTTTGTCCCTCTGCAGTGTCTATATGTATTCATTTTCTTTGCAAAGGCAATTTTGTAAATAGCCACAGAACATCTCAGAACTCCTGCTTAAAAGACCTATGGTAGTGTTTTCTTTTTATAGATTATGCTATTCTCTCCTTTTCCTATAATCCTCCAGCATAAACATATTCATACATTATTTTCAGAAATTAGCTTTCAAACAAATCAGCTACTGCATATTCAGACTCTCATGATGAATATAAAAAGCAAACAAATATTGTAATTTTAATGATAGCTGACTAAGTGTCATTAAATTATTTGTGTGAATAACACTGAGATATATTTTAGTGGTATATGTGGTAGGTAGCTTGGTTAGTAATTCTGTTTCATACAAAAGAAACAATACAGCCCTATATTATTAGATATAAAGAACTAAGATACAAAATAAGGCCCCAACTGCAGTGAAATCAAGACCCTGATTATCTTCTAGCTATGGATGTATTCATTTAACTAGGAGAGGAAATGCGTGCTTTACAAGTTTTTATCAGATAGCCTAGATTTACACTATTTTGTTTAGCACATGTCCAACTAATTCATTCTGAGTTAAATGAAAGTTTTTCTCTTTTCCCCTCTAAAGCAGTCATCTTTGAAACTTGGAGCTCATTCTAAAATGCTAGACAGTTCATTTTGAATACTTGCAAATAAAGTTTTTATAAAAATTTACTTTCTAGTGATATTCTATTTATCTGTTTTCTTGTGCTTTAGAAGATTAGTGACATTTGAAGGTCACATTTTTAGGTAATATAACAGATAAAGGAATAAATTTGCTTTTGGACTAGTGAATGATCACCTGTGCAGGTCATAAAAAGATAATGGATTGGTACAAACAACTTCATAAACTTAAAAAAAAAAAGGTAAAGGGATGGGAAAGAAAATGTAGGAATGGCTCTTATGTTTTAATGGTGAGTACTTTACTAATCCTTCCCTTCTTGTGAGCGTGTTGTTTTTACATTCCCATCAGATCTGTGCACATTTATTTTCCTTCTGAAAGCAATTTGTAAATAGTTGCCTGACATCTCAGAACTGCTGCCTAAAAGAATAGCTGTCAGGTTTTCTTTATGTGAAATACACATTTCTAAGAGGGGAATTTTTGAATTTAAACACAGTTAATATGAGCAGTGTTTTTAACAGAGGAAAATAAATTTTAAATTTCTATTTATATGTAATGTGTACCTTAAAAATTATAGTTTTCTATTTTATTGCTCAGAATAACTAATTTGTGAACTTAAGTTCTATTTTTAGTTGTAATAATGGAACACATTCTATGTATGAAACCCTAATAAAGGTATTTTATCAGTATTCTGATCCACTTCAATATTTTGCAGATTTGATCATGTTTTCATGTATACTGAAAAAAGGAAGGAATTTGTGAAGACCATAGAAGGAGGAGGGCAAAAGAACAGTAATAGGGATGATGGGGTGAATTATGAAAACATTTATGATTTCTCCATTATATTTTCTTCACTATTTTTGATATAGTTAATATTTGACAAACACTGGATATTCTATAGTAGCATGCAAGAATTATAAAACTACATTTCAATTTATCGGAACTTCTAAAAATTTGCAGTATCGAAAACAACTGCTATGTGGAAACAAGTTGTTGAAATATTTTAAAATGAGCTCTCAGATTGATGAGATGAATGGAAGTCACGGGGATCATTCTGTGGTCTGCTGGCCAATCTGAGCGCAGAACCCACGTATCACCTATGACGGCTCCTTTTCAAAATATTTCTACCCTCGGGGCTTTTTAGCAATCTTAAAATTTCCTTCCTTTTTTTTTTTTTTTAACCAACATACTTCCTTTACGCTATAGCAGTTATTTCTGGAAAGCTCAGTCTCAGTGGCGGTCTCCCGGCAAGGGCGTTAGGATTGGTCACTGACGTCCCAGAAAATATGACATCTTCCCTTTACAATTCATTGTACAGTGAGAAAACAAAAATGCAACCCTCCGGAACAGCGTCTGTCAAATTTTATATTGGGTATCAAGTCCTCTTGGTTTTTGTAAAGTAAACTTCTGTTCTCTAGCCACATTTCTAAACAGATCTCTTTCACTTTCCAGATTGGCCCAGTGGGACTATAAATTATACAGTTAACATTTAATGTGTGTATATTTTCACATAAAAAGTACCTAATGGGACGACAGGTGTTTGACACCTGAGAAGGTCCACACTACCCTTTTGCGCTTAGTTACTTCAGCATATCTCAACACGTTATTATTTACTGAATATAACAAAGACTGCAATGCGTGCAAAGTGATACCTCAAAAGGGCATAGTTTGATGTATGTAATTATAATGTAGGCATAAAGAAACAGGCAGTAAATGACAGGCAGGATATTTCCAATCCTAAAACTTTTAAAGATATTAGTCAACCCCATTATACACTGTATTTTGAAAATAATTCAATTGTAGAAATTCTTAAGACTTTCTGAACTATGGGTTTATATCCAGTAGTATTAAATTTTAAAGTTTCTCCAGCAATGTCTACTAATATAGCTTTAAGCTTTCATGATTAGCAAGGCATTTACAGCCATGAAACAAAAACTACTCAGCGATTTTGGAACAATGTTTAACAAATCTATGCTTCATTCAAGTATTTTATAAAAATATCATTAAATGTCACTAATTAATACATATTTGAAGTAATAATGACTAAAGGTTAGCATATTTTGAATATTTTATTTTAAGGAATGTTCAAGCACAATACATATTAATTCATCTGATCTTTAATACAACTCTATATTGTAGAGGTGAATATTGCCCTACATTTAACTGATACGATTGATTAATGAGGTGAAGGGTACAGCTCCATGACAAACATGTATTTATAATGCATGAGGCCCGAGGTTCATTTTCTAGTACCAAAAGTAAAAAGCAAAAACAAACAACACAGACAACTCAAGAGAATGAGGCAGGAGGATTATTGCAAGTTCAAGACCAGCCAAGGCTACAAAGTCAGTTCAATGCCAGACTGAACGACATAGCAAGACTCTTTCTCAAAAAGACCTAAAATATATAAATAAAGATAAAAAATAAAACAGACAAAAAAGCCTGATTAACAAAGATTTTTAAAAATCCTTCACAGAGTCGCTTATCTAATATTTTTCTGTCAGGAAGATCATTTGAAGGTATATACTACTATCTTAGAACATGGATGTCACACATATAAAACTGGTGTATAAATCTGAGGAACGCCGACTACCTTTGTGTTTGTGGTCTTTAAAAATAAAAATAATCCCACTGTAATCTTGGAGTTTAATATTCAGATTTATTGCATATTAAATGGAATTTAATATGCAGATTATATGCAGAGACATAAAATTTTCACATCCATTTTTTTCCATTGCATTGTTGGGGGGTTTTTGTTGCTGTTTTTTTGTTTGTTTGTTTGTCTTGTTTTGTTTTTGAGACAGGGTCTCTCTATGCTATTCAGGCTGCCCTTGAGCTCACTTTGTAGCCCAGGCTGGTCTCGAACTTGCAAAATCCTCCTGCCTCAGCCTCCTGAGTGCTGGGATTACAGGTGTGTGCCACCACTCCAGCTGCATCACTGTTTTAATGGGAATATTTGGAAATGATTTTCAGATGAGTAAAATAAATTATAGCACACATATAAAGTCACAGCAGTTCAGAAGAATTAGGGTATTTTCTACTATTAATGTTAATATTTTATTTTATTTGAAGAAAAATAGGGTATAAGTGGTGTTTGTTATGGGTTTCTTGTAAAATAAAGAAAAATAATCCATAGATTTCCATAAACTTTCATAAACACATTTTAGAAGTTAAAGAAGAGATAAGAATGCAGGGCTTTTCTTAGGCTGGATCAAAGTACTGATGTAGCTGCGCGTAATAGAAGATTTTTATTTTCATTTTTTGAATTACTAAATTATGCCCTTATTTTGTCTATTAAAAATTTAAATAACCTCAAAAATAACTGAAATTATTGTATTGAAATCGATAATTTTGTCAGTGATGGATAAAAACATGAGAAACTAATTTGCCTTAGTAAAAACATAATAATAAGAGGTACAGGGTATAAAGAAATGTCTTCTTATTTGAACGGCTCTTATGTCAGGACCACTAAAGAGAAGGGAGAGGGGTGGCAAATGCTTAGTCCTGAGTCAACACAGAATACTTAGCTAGTCGCCGTGAGTGGATTCTGAGGCCATGGCTTGATTCTCATATCTTCCTGTAAGAATTAAATGAATACAAAGAAATTAGTTTTTCTCCATGGGTGTGATCACAGGTGCATTTTTCATGGAGCACAGTTACAATTAAAGGTTTTAGTTACAATCCACGTAAAGAGGATCTCAGAGTTTTAGCTTAAACTATTTGGAAAAATTAGAGATTTTTTTCTTTATACTTTTAATAATGATGTCTTCAACAATGACAACAGTGTTAGTTTTACACTGCAAATTTTAAGGAAAAATGATACTATTAATAAAAAACTATTAAGCTCTTCTTTAAGGATAATGTGTACCTCTGTGGTGTGTATATATGGATATCTTTTCAACACGTGTAAAGTATGCATGCAGTCTTGGGATGATAATTCCTTCTGAACAATCCACACAATTATTTTTCTTTCATCAGAATTTTAGACTATTTGACCTTCACATCTTTCATTTTTTTCTATCTCCTAGAGTTAAAAAGTGAGAACACTGCTGGATTTTGTTTCTGTATTTAACTTCTTCTCTCTACCAAATTCTATTTCAATTTTTGTTCTATATTCAACACAGCCTTCTTGTCAAAATCTTCTATGACCAGATCATTTCCTTTATAAAATACTCACATTCTGCCATCTTAATGACGCTTACTGGTGACTAACGTAATATTTTCAGTGTGATGGAAGTGGTGTGTTCACACATCCAATAAAGCAACGTTGAACGGATATTACAGATAAGTAGTTTTTCTTCTGTTTCATTATTGCTATTTTATATTCACTTGATCACATTATTACTCTCAAATAATAAGCAACACAGAATATTACTATTTTTGATAGAATTTTCTTTCTGTAAGGAATTAAAACGCTTTAATTTAAAAAACTCACGAGTGGATGATAAAGTGTGTAGAAACTGAAAATTTACAAACTATTTAAAACCTGCAATAGCTAACTGTTCAGAAACTACGCACTGTGGGTGGTGGTGAGCAGCAGAAAGGGTTATGGATGAATCTACATAGTTCTAGCTGCTCCCCATGCCACCTGTTTCCGAGGAGAGCCTGACACTGATTAGATACTGAGCCAGGCTAATGCTGGCAGCACACCCAGTGATCTACTGATCGCTATCAGTAGATCTTTCTATTGGGTTTGCAGTTTTGATCTGTGCCCCAGACATCTGACGGATCTCATTAATTTTGTCTCCTTGATGGCGAAATATGCAGCCAATCAAATCGTTTGGAATGGTGAGTTCATGAGAGTGGATGCATCTAAATCTGCCCCTGGGCTCAACGCCACTGAATCTGGTGTTGCCATGCGTCGTGGGGAAGACTGTTGCATTGCCAACTGGTGCAGCTTGGTCAAGTCTGGCTGTGCAATGGCATACTGCCCCTGAGTGATATAGGTCTCTAGAGAATTTTCTAAATGTTATTGAGAAAGTTATAATACAAATATTTTGTGAAGAAGATACATTAAGCAGAAAAATCAGTTGTTGAACTGGATCCTAAAGGTCTATAATAAAGAAGCAGACAACACATTGATAAACCATTGTACACTAACAGAAGAGATTTCCAGCAGCCCTATCCTTGAGAGCTAGAATGTGAATCTGCCTATAGGTTTGATTTACAATGTCTTTTGGTCCTCCAGTAACTAAGTTTCCTTAGAAGGCCAAGGAAATAGCCACTGTACCAAATCTGTACCTGTGATGAACTTTAAACTATGCAGATATGTGTAATATATAGCATTGTTATGTCTACACAGTTTAATTGAATATTTTCCAATTGCAACAATAATGCCAAATATCTAAAAGTAGTAGCTGAATTTAACAGACAGAAGAAGGCAACAGTGGGGAATCAAGCTCTCACTTTTTGTTTTACAAAAAAATAAAATAATATTAGAGAACAATAAACTAAAGAAACAATACAAATTTGGATATGAATATATTACTCCCTGTGGGCCAGGAAATAGCCAATGTCCAAGATAGTTTAAAAATTAATTATTATGCTCAATTCTATTACTAATGAAAATTTCAGGGTTTATTTTCCAAGTATGTATATAAAAAGGTGCTCACTGCTTCTTGATTTTCTTTACACTTCTTTGTTTTGGGGAAAGAATAAAGGAAGGGTGTTGTCAGGAAAGGTCTAATTTGGCCAGCTTCCGAGGTAGCACTGGGCCATCTCCTACACTTGGCCACTATTTAAAATCACTTTATATTTCATGGATCTTTCTGAAGTCTCTTGAAAAGTTTCTCTCCTGTTGAGCTTCTTTCTACTACAGGTATTTCATTTGATATAGAAAAACTATCTTTTTAGCTAGTAATTCATTGCTTCTTTCTTGGTCTCTGAAAACCTACAGTCTTTCCCCAAATTTAGTATCAATGTTTCTTATGGATGGTAACTCAGAACAACTTATGCTAACATTCTGCCATGTATGGTTCATACATAGACATTGGGAAATATTCATCTTTGCTCCAAGAAATTCTGGAAGCCTTCCATTGTAACATCCTTTTCTCTTGGCTATCAGAATATGTAGTCGGTTTCAGCTCTTTCACTCTGCCAAGGTGAATCAGACTGTGTACACCATGTTTTCGATATGATGAAGGACATGGTAAGTCCTTGGCTTAGTTACACCACATCCTGCTAAATCCCCTTTTCCTAATGTGAGAAGAGGGAGAACATTCTCTACATCTCCTCTGAGGCTAAAAGGAGTGGGGTTTGGGATCAAAATTGGTATCAGTGTTCTCCAAAATCATCTCGTGACATTTGATTTCATTCTCATTTTTCTCCAAGCCTCTTTATAGCTTGAAGGTGGTTATTAAAAGGTCATCTAACTATCGTCTCATGACTCTTTATCCAAGACTTATATGATATTCTCCTTTCAAATGTAGAATCTACTCTTATGGAACACCATAGTTCCATTTATATAAGTTTAAAGTTATAGAAGCCAAATGAAAACTCAGTTTTGGTTTGTGATTATAATTTCAGAGGGTGACCTGCAAGAGTGTTTCCCCATAATCCCAGATAGTGCTGATATGTTTTATAGAAAGCTCTTCGTGGTATATTTTTGTCTGCTGATGACAATTTATTTATAACTATTTAATACATAATAAAATGAAAGATACCTACATATGTAAGCTAACATAAGATGTACACATATTCAAACTAAAATACCATGTTTCTGCTTTTGTAATTGGAAAGACATCACAGAGGAAATAAAATGATGTGACTTTAAAACCTTTATCTGACACCCATTCAGATAATTATGTACAGCTGGCTTTCCCACACATATATCACTTAGTTAAGCATTATTCTGAGCTCAAAGGAAATATAAGTTGCCTGCCAGCCTCTCTTTTTGACTAACATTGATGGAATGATGAAATACCTACTCATTCTTCAGCATAACCCTCACATTTGGGTTAAAATAACTTAAAGTGTAATAACACGCTTTTCAATCATAGGTGAAGAATCTTAACAACACAAAAATAGCTCAAATATTTTACCCATTTCTAACATGAAGCGAAGGCTTAATATGAAGTTACCTATGGTTAATATTTGGGTAGGAATCCCTATAAAAAGAAGAAAACAATAACAAATAACGTCATTGAAACCATGCAGACTTTAGAGCCTAAATGACCTTGCCTGAATTTCAGATTCAGGACTTCAAAGAGGACAGATAAGTTTATTCTGAGGCTTCATTATCAGAACCATCTCCAGGGACGGGATAATGTACTCTTCTAGGGAGACAAAAGAGTGGAGAAGAGGCAGCACAGGCGGCTCGGCGTAGATTCTCCCTTCTACTATTTCCCTCTTTCTACTCCCACTTAGTTTTCTCGCTGCTTAGCACAGGGGATTTCCTTATCTTTGGTGCACTGTTTCACACATGCGACCATATCCATGTTTTATCTAAACATCGCTCAGTTCCCTCATAAGTTTCGTCTATGTGTGACAAATCATACATCAATGTCCATCTCTGTATCTTAATAAAAAAGAATATAAAATGACATATGTTTATAAGAGCACAGTGCAAGTCAAACTAGCAATACAGACAATAATAAAGAACTGTTTTTAAATATGAAAATCCTCACTAGGAAGTTTAGACCTTTCATTATGAAGAACAAACAACTGCTCAGAGTTTATTTTTCTGGCTTAAGTGAGGGTGTGATTCATGCGAAGAAGACCAATTCCAGCATCAGTGTATTTAGAGTGAAAAGAAGTCATGCAAGGAGAAAGGAATCCAGAGTCTTTAGGAAGAATTATGGGAGAAGTAAATAAGAAGTGAGGATTTGTAAACCGAAGTTAAAAGAGTAGAGCAGGGACTAGCAGAGATTTTATGAAGAAAGGAACTTGGAGATTGCATTGACTTGTTGAGGGAACCCAATGGCATAGCTGTGCATCCATGAAAAGGTCATAGTGAGTTCCAGGTTTGAGGCCCTACCCAGAAGTAATTGGATTTTATTACATTTGATAGTATGTTTCAATATACTTTGCTATACAAGCTGTATGACAAGGATCTACCATGTCAAGTATGATTCTATCTTCCATTTTCTTGACAAAGAATTTTAAGTCAAAAGATTTCACCTCATATTTTAAGTTGTTCAGCCTCGGATCAACATCTTTTCCCTCCCGCTATATGGCTGCCATGATGCCAAAATTCTGACATCATCAGTAAGATAACATTTTTTCATGAGAAAACCCAGAAGAAATTTAAAATTTATTACCAATTTTACAAGGAGATTTTGAAATTATCTTAATTCTTCCAAACAGAAAATGAGAATACACAGACAGATGAACACACACACACATACACACACACACAAACACCATACATCTTTCTTAAGATGATGACATCAACTAGTAAGTGACAGACCCACATTCTTAGACCTTTCATTATGAAGAAAAAACAACTGCATAGAGTTTATGTTTATGGCTTAAGTGAGGATGTGATTTATGAGAAGAATTCATGTGAGCTAAAGAGCTCTAAAGGGGGGTGCTGTAGTTCAGATACTGTAATAAAAGTTTATTGGAATTTGGTCACACTCATTCTTACTGATGTCTATGACTGCTATCATCAAGAGCAGAACTGAGATATTTTCAAGCCTGAAATACTGTATCATCTTTTACAGAAAGTTTGCTGATTATTGCTCTGGATTCCACAGGGAAGGGAACCAGAAAGTCTTCCCTAAGTCTTTATGGAGTCATTTTGATCTATGGGGAATATGGTTAGATTTGGAAACACTTTAAGGTGATTTAACACTAATTTGTGTAAGTAAGAACTCTCAGAAGTAATATTTACTTCCAAGTCTATAAAGAAGACAAGTAAAGTCATTAAACTGAAGGTGTAGGCAACCCGTGCTTTGAAAGTTCTATTCGGAAAACATGAGCAGCAGACAAAGAGGAGAAAATATGCACTAGTAAGTGAGGTATTGAATATAGGGTTACTAAAGAGCCAACACAACTAGTAAAAATGGAATATTGATACTTATTACGTCCACTGTGTTGATCTTGTTTAAAGATTTCGTTGAGTCAGCTGTTTACATACACTTCAAAGGTTTTCATAAGCACTCTTTACAGAAAGAAAGCATGTGTATTTAATTTTGCCTCAATGAGCTCTTTAGGGAGCAACTAAAGCTGAAGACGGATCACATTTGTACAAGGCAGGCTGTGAAAGGAAGCTATTCCAGCTGCCAGAATGGGAGGTGCTCAGACAAACTATACAAAGTTGCAAGGCAGAAGGGTTGAAATTGACATCAATTTCCTGAGTATAAATAAATGCTCTAGGATAATTGAGCAGTTCCTTTCCTCCCAGCTGCGGAGAGGGTTCCACCTGACCTCAGCTTTCTGTCTCTTTCATTTCTCCACCCTGTCGCTGCCCTTCCCCCGGGGAACTTTGAGAGCAGTGTGTGATGCGCCAGAGTTGGATTTCAGTTTTTATATTGTTAGATGGTGAGTTTTGTCTGATTATGTAGTCAAAAACTTAAACAAGCACCTAGTGATTATAATAATAAGTATAATTAGTGGTAATATTAATGTTATTACTTTCACCAATATTTGGATTCTGTATACAACATTACATAGTATCTGTATTACTTTTTCATTGCTGCTTTAATAAACTGCCACAAACTGACAAGTTTCAAAGCACTCAAATTTATTGACAGTTCTAGCCATCAGAATACAAAATTGGCCTCAGTAACTAAAATCTAGACACCATTATATTTATTTTAAGTACCTGTCAATATTGCTCCAGGATCTCTATCTTGAGTATGTTCCCATTTGCTATACCCCTTTAAAGTGTTGGGTCCTCTAAATCATGTATTTCATTGTTCATGGGTATGTCTTTGCAATTCTGGACTGCAGCCCTTTACCACAACTGTTCCTTTCTCTAATGTGCTCTCCTTTTTAAAACACGTTAATTCCTAAAACATCTTGTCAAAACAGTCGAGTGTTTATCATTGTTGTGCCTGTTATATTATCTCTGTCATTTTCTTACTGAGGAGACTATTGCTCCAGAGATAATTCTTGATCGCTCTGTTCATCAAGCATTTCACATGGGTAATTTTCCCACACTCAAAACAGAATAAAATGGCTAGATATGGCAGCAATGAAGCAGTTACTCTTACCTAAGTAGTGTGTGGCACAGTTAAGCTAATGGATTCTGGAGCCAGATGACCTGGGTTCAAATGCATTTTCCACACAAAGAACAGCATTGTAGTTTTGGCAGTTTCTGCCCTCTACCTAAATTGTCTTATGTGAAAAAAATTACTTAACCATATCACATAGAATTTGTGCAAGAATTCCATGAAGTATGTATTTTATATATTTTAGAAATATAAAGTCCCACCTGTCATGAAGGCAATACCGCCCCAGTCAGACCCACTGTGACAGACAGGTATTTTCTGAGTTGAACTCACTGCAGGAAGAATGGAAAGTTAGAAAGCTTTACAGTCAAGTTTCAGGAGTAGGAAGATCTCTCTATGCCTTGACCTCCTGACAACCCTCCTGCCTCAGCCTCCTAAGTGAGGTCACAGGCATGTGTCACCACACCCAGCTGCAACCCATGTTTCTCCTGGATTCCAAGACAGGTCCTAGAATAGGACACAATGTATACAAATGGAGTTCCCTGTCTTGGAGAATTAACAATTCTTTTCACTTCACCCTGGCTGTGGGTTTTGTTTGTTTGTTTGTTTGTTTTTGTTTTTTTGCTTTTTTGAGACAGGGTCTCACTATGCCGTTCAGGCTGGCCTTGAGCTCACTTGTAGCCCAGGCTGGTCTTGAACCACAAGGATCCTCCTGCCTCAGCCTCCCGAGTGTTGGGATTTCAGGCGTTCATCACCACGCCTGGACACCCTGATAGTTAAATGAACTTGGTGTGGGTGTATAGTCACTCCCATCTCAGAAATAAAGTTGTTTTCTCAAAATAAAAAAAAAGAAAAATATAAAGTTCTGTATAAATGCTTTTCATTCATAGCCTCAAGTATAAGACAGACTTCTTGACTCAGTTATCAAGATTAAGAAGATGAGTTATTTGAGGGGCATTCGGAGATAAGAATTTGGAATTTTTGCTTGTGTGAGGACACTAACTATAATGCTTTTCTACATCAGAAGTATTTACTGCTGATCCTTCCCCTGGTTGCAGCGTTGTGAGGATGATCTAATGGAGACATTTTACCCTGTCTGCAGTTCACCTTAACTGTTTTCTAGTGTATGTACCAAGATGATGATGAAAAAGACTGAGACTATTTTTTCTGTCCAATCTAGCACTACTAGCACCTTCCTGTAAGACAACAAATGTAAATATATATACATGGTATTCATTAGTGCTTCCTATGTGCAGTTATGTTATGTATTTCATCCATACCATTAACAGGTGTACTCTGAAACAAAACACGCAAAACTGAAGAAGTTGAAACAATGTACAATAGCTTCACCTGTACTCTCGTGATACTACATTAAGAGCAGTTATCATCATTTGAAACGAAAGAATAGACAATCATAAATTAACATATCATTTTTAATTTCCCATTTTAAAAAGTCTTACCGTCTAGACTACCTGCTGAATGTGAACATATATGTTTCTCTTCAGGCACAACAGCCTGAAGACATTTCAGATGTCTTGAAAAGGGATATCTTTTTACAGTGTGTCCGTCTCCTTGTAATGACAATTACCAGTGACAGAAAACACTCAAAATCCTGCTGTATGTAACATTAGCTTCCCCAGTGATTCTATCCCAGCACTTTCGTTTGTATTCGTGTTTCTACTCAATCTTGCCTGGGCTGAGGTTTACCTCTCACCAAACTGTATCAGAAATCAAGAATTTGCCTAAGCCACATGTACAGTCGCTGTTTTTAATTGTTTTCATATTCCTATTCAATTAATGACCAAGTCTGTTTAATTCTATATAAATATATACTCCATATACAGATATATCTTATAATTATCTGTAAATGTTAAATGTAATACTGGCATCTGATGTATTATATACAACATACTAAGGCAAAACATAGTAAAATAACATCACCAGATTTCTGATTACAAAAAAGAAGACTAGGCCCCAAGATATTATTCACCAAACAGACTGAGCAAATTCCAGCAAACTATTTTACAGTTACCTCATCAAAAGCAAATATTTGAGAAAATACTGTAATATAATCCTAACCAGCCAGAAGAGATGATTTAACATAGAGAAAAGCAAAGAGTTGAAGATAAAAGAAATTTCACTAGAATTCAGGCTCTACAAAGGCAAAAATGGTTGTTTCTTTGGTTTTCTGACTGGACACAGGTGCCCAAAACAGTGTTGTAAAATAAGCATTCCACAGTTATTTCACAGATGGTTAATATTATATACAGTATAACTGAATATAAATACATAATCCAAATTATCCGCTTAGATGCAGAACTGCTGTATGAAGGAGTAAAACATGGACAAACCTTATACCTTCATGCCAGGTAAAGCAATACTCGTAAATCCTCTTTGATCGCACCTAATGAGCACAGGAGGGAAGGCAAGAGTGGAAAGACTCTTTCATCTTCTTGGAATGTGCAGAAAAGCGATACGATCCTTTGTGCAGGGAAAAGCCAAACTGTTGTCTTATTTTGCTTTACAAAAGAGTAAGGTATCTGACATCTTTTATTATGACTTACAAGTAACACAGAGGAACTCTACTCTGAAATCAACACTAGAGAAATCAGAATTATAGTAAATTAAAATATGTAATATAGGGGCCAGGGATGCAGCTCAGTGGTACAGTACCTGCCCGGCAAGCGTGAGGTCCTGAGTTTGGTGCCCAGAACCCCCCAAAATTAAAAAATAAAATATGTAGTTCTATAGAAAAGATAAAGAAAAAACACTTGAAATTTAATAGATATTCTTTATGCTAAATATAAATTGATTGTACCATTAAAAGAACCACAAATCTGGACTGAAAGATCAAATTTGTGCAACATACATACATATTAAAAATGAGGTGATTTTAGAAATGAAGATAAAGTGGCTGTCAGAAGAGAAATCAGAACATGCCCCAAAATGGAACAGCAATGTTCATATTAATGCCAATAAGGCAGAAGTTAAGCAGAGAATCATTATGGAATGTGTGACTCTATAAGAAAGATATAACAGTAAAAACTGTCACATAAAATGTGCAGCTAAATTTGAAAAGTAAAATCTGTTAGAAATGCACAGAGAATGTGAAAATAAATAGTTGCCAAGGAAGACTTAAATTCTTTAAGTTAAATATCCCTAGAAGGTAAAAATCACAGGAGTTAAATAACCAATCACCAAAGTCACTGACCTGGTGCAGTGGTGCATGCCTATAATCTCAACACTCAGGAGGCTGAGGCAGAAGGACTATTGCAAGTTCGAGACCAACATGGGCTACAAAGTGACCTCAAGGCCAGCCTGAGCTGCATAGTGACAAATAAATAAGTAAAACAAAGTCATCTGCATTAAAAATGCTGCCTTTTAAATGAAAGTAATTTCTCTCTTTAAAGTACTAATATTTATATAGATTTATACAGATCCATTTATACAGATCCATTTATACAGATTCATTTAGCTATTTGAACACAAAAAAACATGAACAGATGTTAATTAACAAATGACAGTGGAATACAATTAGAAATAAAGATAACTGGATTGATACAAATATATAGAAAGAATACACCACCCTTGAGACAATTAAAATATCAAGAGTGAAAATTGTGCATAATATTGAAGCAATACAAATGAGAACAATTTATGTTAAAATCATACAGCTGAAGAAAACAGTCCCATATTTAGAAGAAAATATTTGATTGCTTTCATTCTGATAGAAGAAAAAATTAAAAGACAGCAATTAAGTCTTAAAAAAATCAAAACAGGGAAAATCAAAGTAGTGTAAAAGATCGATCAAAGTTAAAAACTAAAATGAATAACTAGTAAACTTTTCACCAAATTTAGAAAGTATAATTTCACATTTTGCTGATGGAAATGTGTTACAGTCTTTTTGGGAAAGCAGTCTGGAAATATTTTAAAATTAGTTATATGGAGAGATTTTTAACCCAGAAATTTCTTTCCTAGGAGTTCATCATAGGGAAAAATAACATCTAAAAGTATAAAACTTTTGCTGGAGTGTTTTTAGCTTGAATTGGAAAAACAAAAGCCAGAACAAGTGTGTACAAATCAATAGAGAAATGAATAATAAACTGAGGGAAAGTGTTTCCTACATGAAATATTTTATATTTATTGAAAAGAATTGTGAAAAAGAATAAACAAGTTATAAAAGAAATTTCTCAGCTCATAACTAGGAAAAGATAAAATAAACAAAAGCATGAAAGAATTCAACTTTGTAAAACTCTCCTATATAAGCTCATTTGTAAGTCTGAACTTGGGGAGAGAAAATGCACAGAGGAAACTGGGTGATGAGGTGGGGCAGCCCTGGGGTTGAAGGGGCGGGCGGTGTGATATAGGAAGTCAGAGAGACAAGAAGAATGAAGTTAAACGTACTGACCAACTCAAACACAGATTTAATGCATTTCTTGAAAAGAGGAATGTGCTTTCAAAATATGCTCTGAAAAATTAGCTAACATTACCAAAATTTTTAGTTCCATTTTTCAGCATATATTAATTATCTGGATAGCTAAAAGTAAGTTCATTCTTGATAGCCTCAAATTTTGTTTCAGCATCAATGCAAACTTTTTTATATATCAGATATATATGTGCAGATCAATCTCTGTGGTAGCATATTTCTGTAAAAAGAATCATATAGCCTGTCACCCAAGAAACGTTCTATATTCTTTCTCTACATTAGCATTCTTAATCAATGCTCTTCCATGTAGTAAATTTATGTGCCAGTGAAGTGGATCGCTTGACGTGATAAGAACTTTTGTAATTATATCTTGTAATTTTTATTAAGGTATTTCAATGTTTTCATTAAGATCCAGCTTTTTATGGGAAATCCTTACTTTTAAGGTAGCATCTGCTAAAGGCAGTGCACTAAGAATTACTTTCTTTGTCTCGTGAATAGTTATCGTGTCGCAGTCACAACTGATCAGTCTAATAAGTCAAGACAGTGAAGGTTTCCACAATGAGATTGTTATAAGTCAGAAGTCTTTGTAATGAAGATAAGCTAGATGCTACTGAGATATTACTCTATCTCAAACAGTTTCCTGGTCACATTCAGGATATAATAGAACTAACTCCTGAGGATAGATTAACTCCACAAGCTTGTTAATATCTCCTACCTCAGTAAGAGTTTTTCTCTCTTGGTAACTCCTGGTAGAAATTCCTTGGCTGCCATTCAAGATCTGAGCCAAGCTGCAGTGTTGGTCTATGGGGTGAAACTGGCATCTGCATCTGGCCTTAGCTCATCAATAAATTACCAGAAGGAATATTTCCGTTCTGTCACTTGGGAGCCACATATGAAATGGGATCTGCTTAATGCTTGTTCATGGTCAGGCCCAGACTGATTGTGGAGCGGGGACAGCCAGGCACAATGACTCATTCAGGCTGGGCGCAAGGAAGGAAATGCTCAAATGGCCAAAATGCTCTGTGGAGTTCCATTCAGAGCACCACACATTTCCCTGCAACTTGCTTAGGAAAACATTCTAATGCTGTTTTTAGTGTGTTCTATTTGTCATTTTTGAAATACAACACATTAGCTACTTTGAACTCCTGGGCACTAAAAATATTTAAGTTACATAAGCAGATTGAGTGAAAGACTAAATGGGCTTTTAACTCAGCCCACTCAAAAGCATCTCCTTATTGCCCTGCCGAATACTGAAGCTCTTGTAAGCCACTGTGGAAAGCCTTGAAGCCAGCCAGCCCGCGTTGGACAGGGCAAAGGGACAGCAGACCCAAGATAAACAGCAGTGCATATTTTCTACTGCTGGAATGAAAAGCAATGTTTTGCAAAAATATATGCTCTTTTTCCTATTACTACTACAATTCTTGCCTGACTCTCCTGTTCAATTGTTGGCTTGCTGGGATGTCCAAAATGTTTGAGAGTGGAAGCAGAGCAGAAGCGAGAGATAGTGCTTTATGTCCTGTTTTGTGTAGCACACATTTGGAACACAGACTTTATGAAAATATGGAAGTGAACGATCCACATGTACTAGACTTTACTTGCCTTCATTTTTGTTTTGTTTTACATTTTTGGGGCTTTGATTCATAGTCACTTTTTTTTTCCAGTGTGGGTACTTTGTATAACCTTTGGTGGCCTCTGGATAAGACAAATACTGGCTGTACATTTATCAGAGATCCTGGGAATTCTTTTAGATACATACTGAATGTGTGTGACATTATAGAGGAAAGACATTACATAAACTTGATAGGAAAGTATTTCAGAGGCTTCTGCTGTAAACAAGTTGTATTATCCATGTTAAAATAAACAGGAGAGAAAACAAAATAAATGACTCATGGTATAATTCTTGTCTTGCAAGAATGAAAATAAATGTGATGTTCGACACACACACACACACACACACACACACAATTTCAGTAAAAGGTATCAAGAACCTGAATAACCTTCTCTGTAATACTCATTAAAAACCTTTACTGGGGGCGGGGGGGGGGAGAGTTTGGATGCGGTAGTGGTACTATAAGGCACACAGTCTTAAAAACAAAAGAAATCATTTTTAAATTAAACTTTATTGGAATTTAATTTGGTATTTTGTACCAAATAGATGCAAAATTTGAAAACAGATACACTTGAAATTTGATTTAAAATCACATTTAGACTTAAGGAAAAAGGGTAAGTGTTCATTGCCTTGCTCTAAATGTGAGCCCAATTTTACTTCCAACTAGTTTCTGTGAGAAAGAGCTCAAAACATTTTTACTGTAGGGAAAAAGAAGCTTAGGTGGCCAAGTTAACTCGCATAGCCATAAAAAGTATGTAATTATATAATAGATATTTCTTAGAGGGAGATGTTTTTCTCAAGCTTCCATATTTGTGAAACAAAAATTATAGAAAGAAGTAGCATTAATGAGCGGCGAACAGAGACGTGAAGTAAAGTAAGGGCAGCTACAGGATATAGGAAACTATTTGAACTATTTTAGCACTTGAAAATGTCAGACCATTTGCTGAGGATTTATTCCTTTGGTTTGGAAGGTCCCAGGGACCGGCTATAAAAATATCTAAGAACTGGTCTGTTGTAGCAGAATCCCACAGCAGTGCCTGCAGTACTTGAAGGCACTACACACACACACACGAAAGAAACAAATTAATTAGTGTTCTTTTAATTCTAACCTCACAGATGACAAATGAGAAGGAAGAAAAAGTTAAACTGGGAAATATTTTGTTTTGGAAAAAGAAGTGAGGATCTCCTCTCCACATACCTCAACTTCAAAGGAAGATCACGCCTTATTTAATTTCTTCCGCATTTCAAGATTAACTTCAGAGAAATTTTACATTTCTTTTTGAACCTTCAGTTAATAGGAGAGGAGCTAGTATCAAAAGTACATTTTAATTCCACAGGACTCTTTTGACAATAAATGACATAACTTTTGTATAACAACTTTGAGATATTAGGGAAAAAAGAAATAAGATGATTTATCTAAATTGTTATTGACATTTAAACCACTGAGTACTTCATATAAATTAACATTTTTATTACAACGTTATCATCTTATTCATGAAATTAAATTTATTTACATCCAATTTCCAAAAGCAGAATGTATCGTGCATGCCACTGCTTTCCTGCCAGAAGGTATCAGTATGTCTTAAAGTAGTGAACAATCCAACACATACATCAAACTTTGTGAATTCAGCGTGTTACTATTTCTTTAACTGTCTCACCTTATTATCATCGCAGCAGCTCGTACACCTTTGAGTTGGAAGGAAATATATTTTTAAACAAAAGCAACCTTTGCCTCTGAAAGAAACCATTTCAATAAAAAGTTTGGATTTTCCAATTATTTTAGCACCATAACCACAAAGTAATTTCACATTATTGGGCATAAGATGCAATGGGAGTCACACTATTTCCCTCGTAAAAACCCAACAGTGTTTACACAAATCCTTTATAAAATTCATTAATGAATCTTGTGGTGTTTTCTGTACACACTAATTTTTTTTTCAGGGGATAGTCTGGTAAGGAAAGAAAATTCACATTTTAAATAAGAAAATATTATTTTTTTTCCTCCACAGTAATTTGGGATTATCATAGTACTTTCCAACTTTTTTTGCTAAATGTTGATGTTTGTTCTGTGTCTAGAAAGTGAATCATCTCGTGCGCTAAATGTTTCTCCATGACATAAATTTTAGGTCAGTAACTCCACACGTGCTACTACTCAGTAGTGTGTGCAGAAGAATTGTTAAAAGATCATTCAACTAATAAATATTGTATCTCTCTCTCATTTTCCTTTATATTACAAACAAAAGAAATGATAATGGTGCTAATGGTTTTTGTAGCTTACAATAGCATTCTTTATCATTTATTTCACTATATCTTACAGAGTCCCAAACTATAAGGATTTTCCAGGCCCTTATGCTATTATAGGCTATTTTTCCCCTTGAAGATGACTAAGAAAAAAATGGTGCTGGGGATATAGCTCAGTGGCACGAGCGCCTGCCTGGAAAGTGCAAGTTCCTGAGTTCTATTCCTAGTACCAAAAAAAAAAAAAAGAATTGCTGTAAATCACTAACTTTACCCAGGTTAGTGGAACACGCTGGCTACCTTCGTTCCTCTCTTCCCTTTTCAGACCCACAACATTTACCTTGAAATGGAGCTGAGAGTGTCATAGTCCCTGGTCTAAAGACATCCTAGAAGTCACTGTGTAAGTGCGAACAGGGGCCAAATTTTCTTTCCTTTGTTTTGATAAACACTGTGGTTCACAGATTATCAGCTGCACTTCACCAGCCTTCCATCAGTCACTCTTCCTGCACTGCTGCTGCCTGCCAGGGCAAGTGCATGGTCAGAAAAGTAGTGTCTGCGCTGCATGGAAGCAAAGCGACACTTGTGTGAGGAGTTATATCTAAATTAATGTTTTACCCACACCCATTGGTCTTATTACTTACTTTTACCAACATGTTAGAAGAACAGTGAGGTAAACATCATAAAATGATCACAGTTGGGCTTTTCATAAGGGTAGACCATGGCTAGCTTTTATTACCTGGCCAAATGGCCATAAACCAGTTAAATTAAATTTAACTGAATAAGAAGTACATCTCTTTACCACTAAATTGTTTTAAACAGATAATCTTTCCCAGCTACCATCAGACAAATAAAATTCATGTAATTTGATTTTGGTAGTACAATCCACCCCTGAAAACAAGTAACTCTGAAATTTTACTTATGCTCCAAACTCACAGATCTCTGCATAGATAGAACTTTCACTGTGTAAAATGTTCAAACTTACCAGTATATTTCAGTGTATTCTTATCTACCCCCCCACACACTGCTTGGAACAACCTAAGGAAGAATAAGCCATCTACTTTATAACCAGTATACTCAGGCTCAACAGAGAAGTGGAAGATAACGGGCTTGAAAACTAGCAGCAACAGGAAGGGTGTGGCAACTAAGAGTGTAAATGAAGAAGAACGAACAGCGATTGCAAAGTAATTTTATGGGTCTGAGACTGTCTTTGATTTTCCTAGACTCATCTGTATCAGAAGACAGTTTTCAAGTTCCCTTCCCATTGCTCCCTTCTCTGCTCTATCTGGACAGGCTTTTCTATCTGTCTGCTGATCAGGTATAGAGATGAGCGTATGATTGTGTGAGTGGCAGAACAACAAGAGCACACTTGGGGATAATACGCATAAGTAAATCTTGAAGGTGGTTTGGATCTTTTTTGGGGGATGTCTCGAGATCTGGTAAATGGAATTGAAAATAAAAGGTGAATATCATGCTTTCAAGAATAATGCAATAATTTTATCTTGGTAAAGAGGTGTTTTGAAAGAATATGATTCCCTGAAGGGTTGAATACTTTGTGTATCAGAATGAATCATAGTCTCAAACACCAGGTTTTATTTATTTGTCTTGGTTTGCTTTAGGCTCCCATATTTATTGCCTTTCAATATGCAATACCTAGACAACTGGCATTTGCTCTCCATAAACACTGCCTCTAGGAATGATCAAATCTTGTTTAGATGTAGTTATTTGTTTAATTCTGAGCCAGAAATTTCAGAATTATGACACATGTTAGTCACCTATTGTTCAAGCATAAATTCTACCTACACTTAACATATTCAAACATCATAAATGGTATTCGGTCATCACCGTGTATAAGAAGCCGACTAAAATGGTGTTGCTTTATTAATACTGATAAAGATGCCTAATTATTGAACAGCTTCTTGAAGTGTGCTCTTATGCCATTCACACAGTCATACATGCATCTGTGTATCTGGTCAAAATACATATCAACCTGATTTTCTAGATGAAGATACCAATGACTGAAGACATAAACAGTGTGGTTCACAGATTTTCCAATTTCACCCGATTAAAGAGTTTTCAGAAGTCTAATAGCCACTGTCAGAGGTATGGATCTTGAGATAGTCTCTTTTTTCTATTTTATCCTATCAAACATAAAGGATATTTTTGTGAAATATTGGGGTTAAATGTAATATGCTATCAAAATTGTGAATATTTATTTTATAATCTGATTCATTACCCACGCCTGAGTTGGTACTCAATTCCAAATAATTTCCGTCACTTTCCTTCTACTTTCCCGTTTTGATTTACCATAACAATGAAGTATAACAGTATTTTCTGTTTGATTTTCTATACTTATAAACCATCTTCAAGAGAATAACATATAATGTATCGAGGGTTTCTGCAATCTGCAAGGGTAAAACCTTGGTAGCAGCTTTCATTCCACTCTTTGCTTGAAGCTATCTGTGATGGCTAAGTTAGCAGACTGTTTAAAGTTTCTGTGGCTTGAACAGAAGCCAGACTTTACTGGCACAGTTTCATAGGAGAGATATTTTCCCATCACAACTGGCCAAGTTTTAAGTCCATTAGTGACTGAGTCTGATTAGAAGGATAGGACTGGGGCAAGGTGAGATGGAATATGGGGCTTTGTTAGATAAGGTGAGCTTTACTTTATAGACAAAAGTAATAAAAGTCAACAGCTGTGAAAGGAGAAGAGTCACAGATACAGTCAGTTTGTATCAGACCTAAAGGATGGGTTACTCTTACATTATTGGTTTTGTCTCTTGATTTCCAGGTGCCCAGATTTTATAAAGGCAACAGCTACCTCACCACATCGCTGCCATTGCTGTTTCCCTTGGCTGCTCTGAAGCTGTCTCTCGTATTTTTACTCCCTCATTTGCTCACTCACTCATTCAAGTCTTCTTTTTTCGCTTGAGACTGAATGAAGCAGGCCATTACTCTGCAATTCCAAGTTTAGCTCTCTAAATCTATCCTTTAACCCCTGAATTGCTGAACTCCCTTCCTAATCATGGGCAGAATCAAAAATGACAACATTAAAAGAAATCTGTGTGAGAAACATTTTTAACTTGAAAGTTCTATTTACAATTACTAATGCATTTATACATTTGTTGTGCTGTACTAGTACAATTAATTAATTTTATCTGGTAGGAAGTCACAATAATCACTAGTAAACACTACAAAGAGTCTAACAGGGGCCTTTGCAAACTCCCTCCTTTAAATGAGTTTTGAGAGGACTCACATATTCCACTATGAGTATTTGATATTTTACCAGGTTCTCCAAGTGGTCTGAGCCACACAGCTACAAACAAAACTGTTTTCCACTTATGACGATCCCCACTTTTAGGTAGATGTAATTTTGTTAAAATCAACAGTGAAATGAAGTTTATGCCCCTAGGCAATGATTATCCACATCAATTTGTTAAACTCTTCTCCCCAAATCATCTTATAATTTTTCTAATTTTTCTATCTCTTAGAAAATACCAGTCACAAATTTTCAGATACAATGCCATAATCTAGATTATGGGAGACAAATTCTCCCCGCCCCCCTCTTTCTTCCTTTCTTCCTTTTTTTTTTTTTTTTTTTTTTTTTTTGTGCCA
>PVLD010006137.1:0-103730 GCA_004027595.1 Dinomys branickii | reverse complement strand
GAATCTGTACAACAGTTTTGGTAGTATGGCCATTTTTACAATGTTAGTTCTTCCTAACCATGAGCAGGGTATGTTTTTCCATTTATTGAGATCCTCTTTGATCTCCTTTTTCAGAGTACTGTAGTTTTCACTGAATAAATCTTTCACATTCTTTGTTAGATTGATTCCTAAGTATTTCAATTTCTTGGTTGCTATTGTAGAGGGTATGATTTCTTGTATTTCTCTCTCAGTCTGTTTGTTGTTCGTGTACAGGAATGCTATTGATTTTTGGGTGTTGACTTTGTATCCGGCTACGCTGCTGAATTTGTCAATTAATTCCAGGAGTTTTCTTGTGGAGTTTTTGGGGTCCTCCATGTATAGTATCATGTCATCTGCAAATAGTGATAGTTTGGCTTGTTCCTTTCCTATCCTTATTCCTTTTATTTCTCTTGTCTGATTGCTCTGGCTAGTGCTTCCAGAACTATGTTGAATAGGAGTGGTGACAATGGACATCCTTGTCTTGTTCCTGACTTTAAAGTGAAAGTTTTCAGTTTATGTCAATTTAGTATGATGTTGGCTGTTGGTTTGTGATAGATGGCTTTGATCAGATTGAGGTAGAGGCCATCTATTCCTATTTTTTCTAAGGCTTTTAACATGAATGTATGTTGGACTTTATCGAAAGCCTTCTCTGCATCTATTGAGATGATCATGTGGTTTTTGTCTTTGACTGTATTGATACAGTGTATTACATTAATTGATTTGCGAATATTGAACCATCCCTGAATTCCTGGAATGAATCCTACTTGGTCGTGGTGTATAATTTTCCTTATGATTCGCTGTAATCTGTTTGCCAATATTTTGTTGAGTATCTTTGCATCTATGTTCATTAGCGAGATTGGCCTGTAGCTCTCTTTCTTGGTTGGGTCCCTCTCTGGTTTTGGTATCAGTATAATACTTGCCTCCAGAAATGTGTTGGGGAGAGTTGCTTCCTTTTCGATTTCGTTGAAGAGTTTGAGGAGAGTTGGCATTAGATCTTCCCTAAATGTTTTATAGAATTCTGCTGTGAATCCATCAGGGCCTGGGCTTTTCTTTGTTGGTAAGTTTTTAATAACGTTATCAATCTCATTAATTGATATTGGGTTGTTCAGGATTTTTACGTCTTCCTGATTCAATTTTGGCAATTTGTACCTTTCTAGGAATCTGTCCATTTCTTCTGTATTTTCTATCCTATGTGAATACAGATTTTCAAAGTAGGTATTAATGATCTTTTGTATTTCTTTTGGATCTGTAGTGACTGCATCCTTTTCATTCCTTATTGCATGAATTTGAGATCTTTCCCTTCTTTTTTTTGATAAGGTTGGCTAGGGGTTCATCAATTTTATTTATTCTTTTGAAGAACCGACTCTTTGATTCACTAATTTTTTGTAGAGTTTTCTTCATCTCAATTGCATTAATTTCTGCCCTGAGTTTTATAATCTCCTCCTTTCTTTGGGCTCTTGGTTTGGCTTGTTGCTCTTTTTCTAAGAGTTTGAGGTGTATCATTAGGTTATTTATTTGCTCTCTTTCTATTTTCTTTGTATATTAGTTCATTGCTATAAATTTCCCTCTGAGAAATGCTTTCATTGCATCCCACAGATTCCGGTAGGTTGTACTTGCACTTTCATTTATTTGTAGGTAGTTTTTAATTTCTTCTTTAACTTCTTGTGTGACCCATTGGTTATTTCGGAGGTTGTTGTCTAATTTCCAAGTGTTTATGTGGTTTTTGGGGTTCTTTTTGTCATTAATTTCCAATTTTATTGCACTGTGGTCAGATAATATACATGGGATAATTTCAATTCTTTTGTATTTAGGTAGATAAGCTCTATGGGCTAGAATGTGGTCTATTTTAGAGAAAGACCCCTGTGCAGCTGAGAAAAATGTGTGTTCTGATGTTGTGGGGTGCAACACTCTGTATACATCTACTAAGTCCATCTGTTCACACTTTTGGTTCAGGTCTGTCATTTCTTTGCTGAGTTTCTGTCCAGTTGACCTGTCTTTTTGCGTCAGAGGGGTGTTTAGGTCCCCTATTACAATAGTGTTATTAGTTATTTGATTTTTTACGTCTGTTAAGATTTGACTTGTAAAGTTAGGTGCTCCATTGTTTGGTGCATAAATGTTTAGGATTTTTACCTCTTCCTCTTGCAGCTTTCCCCTAACTAGTATGTAATACCCTTCTTTATTTATCTCTTTTAATTGTTTTTGGTTTGAAGTTTACATTGTTTGCAAACATAATAGCTACCCCTGCTTTTTTCTGGGGACCTGTTGCATGGAGAATTGTTTTCCAACCTTTAACTTTCAATCTGTGGATTTCCTTTTGAGTAAAATGTGTTTCCTGTATACAGTATATCGTTGGATTGTGTTCCTTAATCTACTCTTCCAGTCTTTTCCTTTTGACTTTTGAATTGAGGCCATTTACATTAATGGTTATCATGGTTATATGTTGGCTTATTCTAGTCATGTTATTTACTTGAAGTTTTCCTTCTTTTGCTGACTGTTTACTTGCTTGTTCTGTTTAGGGAGTTATTTCTATTGTTCTTGGGATTGTGGTCTATTTTTTCTCTGTCTAGAATATCGTTTAGTGCTGTTTGCAATGCTGGTTTGGCACTCATGAAGTTCTTCAGTTGTTCTTTCTCGTGAAAATATTTTATTTCTCCATTGAATTTGAGGGATAATTTTGCAGGATACATCAGTCTAGGTTGGAAGTTGTTTTGTCTCAGAATCTGTAATACCTTGCTCCAAGCTCTTCATGATTTCATGGTTTCCATTGAGAAGTCTGCTGTGATTCTGATGGGCTTTCCTTTATAGGTGGTCTGTTTCATTTCTCTAGCAGCTTTTAATATTGTGTTCTTTTGCTGGATATCTGGGATCTTGACTATTATATGCCTGTGTGTGTTTTTCTTTGGGTTATGGATCGTTGGGGTTCTATATGCCTCGCTTAACTGAACTTCAGTATCTTTTACCTTGTTTGGGAAATTTTCTGCTATTATTTCATCAAATATTCTTTTTATATCGTTTGTGTGGTCTCCTACTGTTTCGCTCACTCCTATAACTCAAATATTGTTACGTTTTGCCTCATCTTGGAGCTGTTGGATTAATTTTTCTTGTGTCTTTAATGATTTTATGAGATCCTTCCTTTCTCGCTCATAAGCTGCCATGCTGTCTTCAAGGTCTGAGATTCTGTCTTCAGTTTCATTTAAGCGGTTTTGCAAGCTTTTCGTGGAAGTTTTCAAATCCTGGCATTCTCTTTGGACCTGTTTCATTCTTGGTAATTCATTCCTAAATTGCTCTTGTAACGTTTCCATTTGTTTCCTATTTTCTTCTAATATTTTCTCTATTTCTTGTCTATGTGTACGGAACATTTCTTCCATTATTGTTTTCAGTTCATTTTTTGTCTGAGAGATCATTGCAGGTATGTGGCTTATTTCTGCTTTAAGCTCTTTTATGGCCTGTTGGAGTTGTTTCATTTCGGATGCAATTGTTTCGTAACTTGCAGGTATGTGGCTTCCTGGTTCCCCTGTATCCTCGCATTCAGAACTTGTTCTGGGTGGGGTTGAGTTCTAAGACTGTGTTTTGTTCCTCTGTTTTCCCATTTTTGGGTATCAGATTCAAAATGTTGAGCTGTAAATTCTCCAGGCAGTTCAGCAGGCAAAGGTCTGCTGCAGAGGCTGCTCCAATGACTCCTTCTCTTTGGGAGAATGTCCCCTAAGCTTTCTGCTGAGAGATCCACTTAGAAGGCTGCTCAGATGCTGCTTTGTGGACCTCGCTATTCCCTACCCCAAGATCTGGCTGGGGCGCATAAACTGCTCACCGCCCCAGGGACCCTGCAGGCACGGGGCCGCTCAGGTGTTCCTCCCTGGGTGGAGCTCCTCCCCCACTCAAAAATCCCGTTGGGGCGCCCAACCAGCTCTTCCGTCTTGGGGACAATACAGTCAGAAGTGCTGCTCAGATGTCCCTCGCTGGGCAGAGTTTCTCCCCAACTCAAAAAAACCGGTCAGGGCGCCCAATCAACTCACCCTGGGATCTTGCAGGCAGGAAAGCCGCTCAGATGTATCTCCTTGGGTCGAGCTTCTTCCCGACTCAGAAATCCTGTTGTGGTGCTCACTTGGCTCACCCGTTCCGAGGTCTGTGCTGGCAGGAGATCCCAGCACTCCCCCGCCTCCTTGGCATTCTCGCAGCAGCCGCCGATGCTCTCTGGCTGAGGATGTCACCAGCTGCAGGTTCGGGGCTCTGAGTAGGATCCCGTTCAGTTGCGGGGATTAGTGCAGTCTGCCCAAGGAGTGCATTCTCCGAGTTTGCTCTGCTCCACCACCTCCAAAAATTCCTGGTCGCGGCCCCCTGTGCCCATTCAGGTTTGGGAGATGGGCAGGTCTGTCCTGCCGTGATCGCACTTGGTGTTACGCGGGGCTCAGCCGAGCCGCGGCCTGTGCAGCACTGATTGCCTCGGGCACCCAGCTTTCAGGGCCCGCCCACTTCTCGCAGGTGTATCCAGCCGTCCGTTAATGCTCAGGCAGTGGGTCTCCGAAGCTGAAGCTGCGAATGCCAAAACGAGGGCGTGGGCCAAGGGTGTGCTTGGAGCGGTGACCTCCTTCCTCTCCCTCCGACTGTGCCATGGCAGATCTCCGATCTCCTCCTTGCCCAGCTGCAAGGGGTGGGGAACGGTAATGCTGGAGATCAGGAGGAGGTGGGAGGAGAAGAAAGGGCCTCTGGCATCAAGGCAACGGGACAGAGCCAAAAGGGTCGCAGAGGGTGCCCCGATGGGGGCCTGTGCCCCATGGCTGCTCCACTGAGGGCCCCGTGGCTGCTCCACTGTGGGCCCTGTGGCTGCTCCACTGTGGGCCCTGTGGATGATCCGCAGTGGGCCCCGCGGCTGTGCCGCTGTGGGCCCTGCAGCTGTGCCGTGGTGGGCCCCGTGGCTGCCCTGCTGTGGGCCCCACGGCTGCCCCACAGTGGGCCCCGATGCTGCTCTGCAGTGGGCCCTGCGGCTGCTCCGCTGAGGGCCCTGCCAAGGGCACCTCATGGACTGGTCCCGCCCCCACCCATAGCACAACGACAGGGTGGAGCTGGGCCATCCGCTGTGAGCATATGTGCTTTCCCACCTCCAACCATGGCAGTTTGTATACACCCATGTATGTTATAGTATAGTCTGAGGCAGCTATATCTCTTCCCAAGGTGAGAGTCCAAGGATATAGATAAACCCAGGAGTACAATTATTATCACAGGGAAGATGACTGATTGAGTGGTAGGGCAATGGAGATGAGGGAGGAGAAAAACTGAATGATCAAATGGGCCATCATCTGTGTAACTGAGTAACAAAGGTGAAGGTAACATTATGTAGGACAGCATCCAGAGCTAATTCCCTTCTATGTTCTCTATAATTTTGTATTTCCTCAATCGTTTTTGTAATAACAGAAGTGAAGATAACTTTATATTATACAGCATCCAGTGCAAATTCCCTACTATCTTCTCTATAATTTGGTATTTCCTTTAATGTTTTTGTGTTAACTAATGTGAAGATAACTATGTAATACAACATCCAGTGCTAATTCCCTACTGTATTCTGTATATCTTTGTATTTTCTGCATTGTTTATGGCTTTTCTGGTTCATATGCCTCCATTCTTTTGTCTTTAAAATAAAATTTAAAAAAATTTTATCTTAATGCTCAGGCAGCACAGAGCAACACGTTCAGTTGGAATTTCACAGCCGCGGACCCGGCATCCGCGCACGAAAGATCGGTCTCTGGGAGAGTTTCCCTCTGCCACTCACCTGGTCACCATCTTCCCAGAAGTCCCTTAGTTCTCTTTTATATAAAATGGTGACAATGATTTTGGTAGATTGCAAAAATGGTAACAATCCTTCACCTTTCTGTATGAATAGACTGCTGATTTGGCTGGGTAGCTATAGATTTCACATCTCCTGGGTAGGATATGTCAGCCTCAGTTTCCTTAACCTATATCTAAAGGTAAATAAGTTTCCCTGAAAAGGCACAATAGTATGTATGGAATATTTTTTTAAAAGCATAAAATGTGTTTATCACCCTACTGTTTCTAACATAAATAAAGTCAAACTATCAGCAGGGGAGACAAAACCCGCCGAGCTCACAACCAAGGCCCTGGTTGTCTTTCTTCCTGCTGCTCCTTGCTACCTTTACCCCTGCAAATGTCACCCAAGACATCCAGGATGGAAAATGTCCTTTGGTTTTGGAACCCCAGAAGACTCAGTGGTGAAATGTACTTTTTATCAACTTTATTTGGTATAATTCATATACAATAAGGGTATGGAATGATGAGTTTTGACAAATAAATCCCACGTAACCACAGTCTTGATTAGAAGAGCCAAGAGCTCTTCCACATCTCGAATGCTTCCCTTGTGTCCCTTCTCAGTCCACACATCAACAGATGCCAAATGATACCTCATTTCTATCACTATAATTATAAATTTTTAGAACTCTTATGAGTACAGCTGTCTTGGTTACTTTTCTCTTGTTGCTGAGACAAAATACCTGACGCCAAAAACTAAGGAAGGAAAGATTTATTTAGTTCACAGTCTGTGGAGGTTTCAGTCTATACTTGGCTGGCTCCAAGGCAGAGTGGCACATGGCAGAGGGCAACAGTTCAAGGTGGCAGAAAACAGCAAAAGCAACAACAGCAAAAAGGGAGGAGTAGTGGCAAGAACCTCTTTCCCTCCTTTACATTATATGCAAACTACCTACCCCAGGGGCAGGTGTAGCACTCACACCCAAAATCCTAGCATTGGACTATGGGTCGATCAAAAATCTAGAAATGCCCCATGACTGCATGAGGATTTGGGGGGACACACAGACACAAGCCATAACAACAACCACTTGGTATATCTCCTTTCTTGTGTGGCATCTTTCCTCCAAGATGTTTTTGAGGTTCATCCATGTTGTTACATGTGTCAGAGGTTCATTCCTTTTGACTGCTGAGCACTAAGCCACTGGATGGCTATACTATAATTTGTTTATCCATTCACCCACTGATGTGCCTTTGGATTGCATCTAGATTTTGGCTTTCTATGAATAAACCTAGTAGGAACATTTGTGCATAATTTTTTGATGTGTTTGTATGCATGTTTTTATTTTTCTTGCATAGATACTTGGAAGCATAATGGGTGTGTTATATGGTAAGTGTAGTCAGGCCCTCAGTATCTAGGAGGAATTATTTCTAGGGTCCTGAATCAGTACCACAATCCTTGCATTCTTAAGTCCTTTATATAACATGGCACAGTATTTGCATATAACCCATGGACAGTACTCCATAAATCTTCACTGGGTTACTAATAATACCTACTACAGGATAAAGGCTGATAATACCTAAACAGGATAAATGCTATACAAGTAGTCATATTGTTTAGGGAATAATCACAAGAACAAAAATCAATATATGTTCAGTATAGATGCAACTTTTTCCCCCTAAATATTTTCTATCCACAGATGTGGAGCAGATGTGGGTTGACTGAATGTATTTAACTTTGTAAGGACTGTCACGTTGCAATGCAAACATCAATACCATGTCACATTCTTACTGGTAATACTTGAGTGTTCCTGGGGCTCCTTGTCCCTAATAACACTTTTTTATAAATCAGTCTTTTCAATTTTAGTCCTACTAGTGGGGAATGAAGTTTTATCTCACTGTTGTTTCAATCTGTGTATCTCAGATGACTAAACTGAATTATTTCTGTGGTTTTAAGGGTCATCTATATAGCTAGCACCTGTTCTGAATTCACTGTTTAAGTTTTTTACTGTTCTTATTTTAAATTGGGTTATTGAGTCTTCCCAATTTGAGTTCTATGAGTTCATTGCATATTTTGGAGACAAATCCTTTGTCAGACATATATACCAGGAGTGATAAAAAAGAATGTTTTTTATCACAGTGAATATTTAAATAAAAATATTACAGTCAAATGCATATTACCATTAACTGTACTCCTGCTTTCTTTGGATACTCTTCTCATATCATTCTTGCCACCTTCTGAAGTAGTCCTGGTTGTTCTCTTTTGTGACTGTCTTTTGCTATGTGGTTTCCTTGATGTCCTGAACCCATTCAAAACCTTTACAACAATTTCTGTCAAATAAAAGCATTACAGTATCGCTGGGCATGGTGGTATATGCTTGTAATTGCTGCACTTGGGAGGCTGAGGCTTATGAAGATTGCTCTGAGTTCAAGGGCAGCCTGAACAACACAGCAAGACTCTATATCAAAAAGAAATAACAATAATAATTACCACGTGCCCTCTCCACCTCCTTCACTGGCACTAGATCTGGCACCCTGAAACTTCTGGCTCTTCCGCAAAGTCAAAATGAGTACAAAAGGTCAACATTTTGAGTTGGCATCAAGGAAGCCACAATAGTGCAACAAAAGACACCCAGGAAAGAGGATTGCTAGAACTGCTCCAGGAAGTAGAAGGAATGATGGGATAATTGAGGGAGATTCATAGCTGTGTGTCTTTCACTGTAATAATTTTTTAAATTTAAGCATTCACTGTAGTTTATGATCGTACCTCCAACTGCCATTTTCTTCTTGTTTGAAGTTTACTTTCTTAATGGTGCCTTCTAAAGAGCAGAAGTTTTGGATTTATATGAAACCCAGTTCAGCAATCTTTTCTTTTATGGTTAGTGCTTTGTGTTGTATATTTTGCCTACAGGCAATAAATGTTGTTTTCTTTTGGAAGTTGTATGGTTTTGGCTTTTTGATCTATGATCAATCCATTCAAATAAATTTTGTATATGATGTGGGACAGAGGTTGAAGGATTTTTGTCCTGCATTTAGGTACCCAGTTGTTCCAGCTCAATTGCATGAAAAGATTCTTCTTTCCTCATTGTCTGGCATTGGCATCCTTGTTGAATATTCATTAGTTCTATTTAGTGGTTATCTTCTGGTTCTCTATGGAATTAGCTTTCTGGGGTTGCTACCACAAATTATTATAAACAGAGTAGCTTACAACAGCAAAAGCTCATGTTCTTACATGTCTAGAACCCTACCTAAATCAATCTGTTGGCAAGGCCGTACTCCCTCCAAAGCCTCAAAAGAATCCTTCCCTGCTGTTGCTCACTTCTGGTAGCTCCAGGCCTTTCTTGGCTTGTGGCTGCAGAACCCCAATCTGCTCTTTCTTGACATGTTCTTTTCCCCTGTGTCTTTGGGTCCATTTCTCTCCTGTAAAAGCCAGTCATTGTATTTAGGGCCCACCCTAGTTTCAGGTTGCTCTCATTCTGAGAGTCCTAGGGTAATTACATTGACTACGACCCTATTTCCAAATAAAGACATGAGATTCTAGGAGGAGATGCATCTTTGCAGGTGGGTTACTATTCAACACACTGCATTTATTATGTCCCTTTGATCTATTTGTTTACTGGTTTTTGTACTGCTGGAGTTTAACCTAGTCCTTTCTTCCTGCTAGGCAAACACTGTGCTGCTGAACTACTTTTCACACCTAAAGCCAATACCACTGTCAAGATCAGCTATAGCGTTAGAGCATATCTTGATATCAGGGAATACAAGCCCTCCAACTTTGTTCATTTTAGAAAATGGGTAGTCTCTCCCATGTCACTGATATAGTAATACAAAATTTAGCTCAAGCTCATCAATTTCTCTGAAATACCTTGTTGGGATATTTTTGGGATGCTGAGTCAATCTATAGAATAGTTTTGGGTTAATAGACACCTTAATTATGTGATCTTCTTATCCATTTCTATCTTTAACATTTTTTCTGTGAAGTTTTGCAGCCTTCCGTATATAAAGTCTTGCATAAGTTTCATTGTGCTTGTTCCTAAATATTTTTAAATACTGTTATAATAATATTATTTTAAAATTTTATTTTCCAATTGTTCAATGTTAGAATATAGAAATACAACTGATTTTCAGGTATTGGCCTTTTATCCTGTGGCATTTCTGAATTTACTTACCCTATTAGACATTAAATAGAGTCTTTGGGATCTTTTATATAGAGACAATCACATCATTTGTGAATAGAGACAATTTTACATCTATTTTTTCAGTATTTATACTGATTTCATTTGCTTGTCTTTCTGTACTCGTTAAGACCTCCAGTGAAATATTGAATAGAGTTGGAGAAAGTGGAAATCTTTTACTTATTGCAGATTTTAGGAGGACACATTCAGCCTTTTATCATTATATAGCATGTTAGTTGTAGAATTTTCATGGATGCCTTTTATTAATTTGAGGAAGTTTTTTGCTTGATTTTCACTCTTAGGTTTCTGGTAAGTATTTTTTTAATCACAAAGGGGTGTTGAAATTTGTCAAATGCTTTCTCTACATCTGTTATGGTGATCCCATCTTTTTGTCTCCAGTCTATTAATGTAGTCAGTTACACTGATTTTTTAAAATAACTTCTGCGGTTGTTTTTAAGGTAGGTCTCACTATGTGTACAGGTTGGCCTTGAACTCATTCTATAATCTGAAATGGCCTCAAATTCTTGATCTTTCTGCCTCAGACTCCAGAGTGCTGGGCTTACAGTCATGCACCACTACACTCAGCTTTAAAAAAACTTTACTGAAGTATATTTTACTTACCATAACATTGATCCCTTTAACGTATACAATTAGATGATTTTTCTTAATTTGCTGGGTGGTGCAGTCATTACTATAAATTAGTTTATAATATCTTTGTTGTCCAAATAAAATCCCTCATACCAATCTCAATTAATTCTTGTCCTACTCTACAATCTCAAGTAGTAACTAATCTAATTTTTTGTCTTATCCAGACTTTTTATCTACAAGTGGAATCGTACACTATGTGTCTGTTTTCTCCCCTTGCATACTATTTTCCAGATGTAGCATGTGGCAATAGTTGGTTTCCTTTTTACTGCCAAATACTATGCTTTTTCTGTTTACCAGTTGGTGGACTTTTAGGTTGTTTTCAGTTTTTGGCCTTTTGTATGATGCTGTTATGAACGTTCATGTAAATGTTTTTTGTAAATATGTGTTTTCATTTGTGTTGGACAGACAGAAGTAAAATTCCTGGGCTGTATGATAGTTCTATGTCTAACCTTTTGTGAAACTGACAAATTATTCACCAAAGTGCCTTTGCTGATTTTAAATATTAAATCAAACTTGATTTTCTAGGGTAAAGCCCACTTGGACAGGATATGATACACTTCTTTACATGTTACTGAATCAATCTGCTATTCTTTGAGGCCATGTGGGCCGATATTCACCATCATTCGTTTGTACTTTTCTTTTCTGGAAATGTCTATGTTTACTTTGAGCTGAGGGTAATATTAGCCTCATAAAACAAGTTGAGAAATGTTCCTCCTTCCTCTAAATTCTGGAAAATTTTATGCGATATTGATCTTATTTATTTCCTTAACTATTTAGCAAAATTTACCACTGAAACCACTGGGCCAGCAGTTTTCTTTGTGAAAAGGTTTTTATAACTGTTTGATGTTCTGTGACATTGAACCCTTTAGATTACCTGTGTCTGTGTAATCCTGTAAACCAATTTTGATAATTTATGTTTTGTGACTTATTGAATTAAGATTAGCTTTAAGATTTTCCCAGGATGCCCTTCAGTGTTTTTGGAACTTAAATATAGTCACCGGACCTCAGGTAGCTTATTCTGCCCTCAGTCATGCTGTGGAAAAGTCACAAGGACTTATGAGGACCCCAAACCTGTGCCCACCAACCCCTCCACCTGGTTCCCTCCTCGTCAGTGTGCAGCCCACAGATAAGGTCATTTCTGTTTCCCTCAAGTCTAGCTTTTGCCTCCTCAGATGAGGGGAATTACATACTCTGTTCAGACTCCAGCTTGTGGCGTCACAGCTGGGAAACTGTCCTCATGGAGGGTCGGGGTTACAATGAGGCACATCCTGTGAGTTTCCCTACTTTCAGAATTGGCACTGTGGCCCTGCTCCTTGTCCAATGGCAGAAGGCAGCCACCTCATGTGTTTTGTCTGGTTTGATGGTTGTTTAGTGTGGGCGGATTAGCTGGGCATGGTGACTTCATTGCGGCCAGAAAGCAAAATCCATTTTTCAAAGTTAACCTTTTTGTCATTAATCTTTCAAAGTGCTTTTATGCAGTCGTCATTGTTTATATTCTTCCACTTGTTGGACATGCTGTATTTTCCTAAATTATTCTCATAATGGACATTCTATCTTGAGTTCAGTTTTTGGGAATTAGCCATTGTGGGTAGCAATGAATATGTTTGTGCATGTAGCCTGATTTTTGTTTGGTTATTGCTACGGAATGAATTTTCCTCTGTGTGAAATTCGTGAATCCAAATCAAAATTATAAACAGCTTCATGGCTCTTCCTGTGCATCATTACATTATGCACTTCCTAGTAATCTTTCTTCAGTATCACAACTTCAAGTCAAAGTCAACAGTCAATTTTACCTTTTCATATTTCATTCATTTTATGCTAATTTCTACTGAAAGTTCAGTAAACTTCTTTTGCTGCATTCCTTGAGAATGTAAATTTGGCTGTGTATAGTGATTGAGTGATAATTAGGTACTCAATCTAACATGACCCAGAGGAGGAGAGAGATATAAACAGCAAGAGATAAAAGTTTACTGTGGGCATGGAGGGAGGCAGCCCCCAGACAGCTGTGCTGGCTCTCTGAAGACAAAGGACAGGGTTGGAGCTTATATGCACTTCGAGGGGACCTGGCGCAGGGTAGCTGTCATAGGCTGCTCAGCATACCTTGCTGAAGGGGGATTGGATCATCATTGGCCTGCGTGGGCTTTGGCAAAGGCAGCTGGGAAGCAGAAACTACAGGGGTCTCTGGGCAGAAGGAGCTAGGCAACATTATAACTCAGCATCGGACTGTTGCCCTGAGGACTGGGCAGGTCTCGGGTGGGAAACCTATTATATAGCAGACCCTAAGACTTTTTCTCATACCTATCTTGCTTAAGTTTTGCCCATTTTTGTTGTATCCTCTCTTAGCAAATGCAATGCCCTGTCTTCACTCTCCGAAGCATCCTGACCATGCTTATTCTGTAGTTTTATTAGACAGAGTGTCTCATAAAGCTTTCAAAAATCCAGAGTGAAAGTTCTTGTTACTTAGTGGATTGCCTCTTGGTTGGTATTAATTTTTCACACAGTTCTGAGATTTAATCCACAAGCTCAAAGCCTATTTGAAGTTTTGAGGGTTTTTTTGCATTTACTTTGCTCACTCTTCTTGTCTGTCTGTGTAGCAGCTTTTCTGTTGCTTCTACCTGGTCCCATGGGCTGAGTTCAGTGTGTTCTTACAAAAAGACCTTGGCTATAAGCAAAGGAAACTGGGCCGGTTTTTCCCAGCCCCATCTGTAAATTGTGTACTACGTCTCCACCCTGACTTGAGCCTCAACCCAGGCCACTTCCCCTGGGGCAGTGAGCGCCCTAAGTGAGGTTTGTTTGTACAGCCTGGAACAATGTGAATTCACGCCTGCGCTGACCTTTCGGGCTGCTGTGGAATGACTTCAGTCAACTGATTGCCACAAATGTGTACGGTGGTCATCTCTACTTGGTTGGCGGGACTGAGGATTAAAATACAACAATGAAACATTCTGAAGGCAGTTTAACCACTCCTAATAAGGGAAGGTAACAGTTGCATGATTAAGCTTCCCAAAATGGCACTTTGAAAATCTCTGGTGGCCATCAGAAAGCACTTTAGAAGCCAGAAGCCTCCCTGGGCTGACGTGTACCCCTTTACCATCTAATTTAGCCCCCCACAGTGCCTCCTGCCACCATCAGCTCCTGGCTCTGCAGCTCTGCTCAGGCTGCTGAGTTTGCTTGTGGCTGGGATGTAGGCTGTTGAATACTCTGGCCTGGGGCTTAGGGCAGCAGCATAGTCTGAAGACTTGGATTTGGGGTTTCCAGCACAGAAATGTGTATGATTGCTGGGTCTAAAATAATACAGTGGCACAGACTGGGTGTCTTATGGAGACTGTCATCATCTCAGTGATGCAGGAAAATAGAAACTCCCAACCTGAATGATGTCTAGAATGAGTTCATGTTCTCCAAAATCAAAGAATGAATTTTAGGAACAATGGAGGTCAAGAGCAGAATATATTTATTGAGGGAAAGAAAGCTTCTGTCCAAGACAGGGACAGAATGGGGCCCAAGTGGGTTGCCCAGGACCTTGCCCTTCTCAGGGACTTCATGGAGCAAAACCATGAGGTGAGGCAGGTCCAAGATAGAGGGAAAATGGGAAATTACAAGGTGGGCATGAGGTGGGACAAAACTATGGTCAGCCAATAAGATGACAAGTATAATTGTTCAGGTAAAATTGATTAAATTGGGATCAAATGGAGAAGCGAGTCACATAGCAAGGGGGTATGAATACAGAGCAGGGGCTTTTCCTGTGGGGGGTTGGGTTGGGGACTCTTCCTGGCTTTTTCAAGGTGATTGCTACCTATTTAGAATATCAATCCCTAATGCTCACACCTAGGGAGGCATGTCGGTGCATTTGCTTAGTCTTTTCTCTTGCGGTCTGGCCCACAGCAAATGTGTCTCCATTCACAAGGTATCTTGTCTTTCAGGTTGGCTCCTTTGAGGGCCTGGCCCTGTCTGACTGCCTATAACATTTCTATCTAACTCAGCTGCCTACAACTTCAGGGTTCTAGAGTCCAGAAGTTCAGTTCAAGCTGCCAGCAGGGTTGGCTTCCCTGGAGCCTCTCTCCTTGGCCTGTCCTGTTTGTATGGTTGACCTTCCGTGCACACAACCCTGAGGTCTCTGTGTGTTCTGCATCCTTGTCTTATAAGATCACTGGTCATTGGATTAGAGCCCATCCTAAAGGCTTCACTTTAATTTAATCACCTTTTCAAAAGGCCCTGCCTCTGAACAGCCACACTCTGAGGTTTTGGGAGTCAGGACTGCAACATGAATTAGGGAAAAAGAACCACAGACCCTGAGGTTATAGGAAAGGATGATCCTGCTGTGAGAGCAGGTGAGGGTGTTACTGAGGCCACAGTTGCTACGTCATGGAGATTAAGCAGCCTGGTGGCCAGTGGTAACTTCGATGCAACTCAAATCACATTCTTTTAACACAGGTACACTTCACTTTGACCACTATTCTCATTTGTTAAAATGACAAAACAAAGAAAGTTTTTACACCAAGCTTCCCTTTCAGAGTAACTTCTGGGTGAGACTCTCAGTGGCGGCCAGTGCCCGCAGAACCTCCCCTATCATAAAAAATCAACTGCAAGCACCCATTAGGACCATTGGTGCTCAGCCTTAGCTTTGTGGACACATCGGAAGTGGCAGTGGCCATGGAGACCCAAGAAGGACCACTGTGGAGCGTGTTCACACCACTTGTAGACAACATCAAGGGCTAGAGTTGACCTAGTGCTACTGGATTTCCATAATTTCAAAGGAAGCCAAAAATGCACATTTTTAATGTACATCATAGCTAGTTTATAACATTGGCTTGATTGTTTTGAAGCCACTGTGAAATTCAAATGAAGCACATGTCCTGTCTGTATTCAGAGGGTGAGGCGGAGTCTAACCCGAGACCGGGGAGAGCAGAGGAGACACAGGAGGTGGGAGCCGTGTGACCGGCACGGACACAGCCAGAGCGGTGCCGGCTTCTCCATGTCAGCTGGAGCTACGGTCTCAGCCTCTCACAGACACCTCCACAGGCACGGCTGGATGCTAAGCCATCAGAGGAAAGGTTAATGAGTGACTTTACAGGGGGGATCAAAGGCATTGTTGCTGATGACAAAGGAAGTGGCAGGTTCCACTTAGGAAGGTTGTTGTCCGAACCAAGCCACTAGACCTAATTTCCAGGAAATTCCAAGAGTAGAGGGGCCTGCCAAGGACGTTAGGGGGAGGTGCTCAATCACATCCAGAATGCAGGAAATGCTAGAGGACAAATGGCCTGGTTTTGTCAGGGGTAAAAAGCAGAGGAGAGACAGCTACGTATTGAAAGAGATTTAAAAGACACTTTTGACACAGTAGGGCAATTTGGACTTTGGACTAAGGAAATCTTCTTAATCTCATTACACATAATAATGATTTTGCAGTGCTCCCCTCCCCACCCCCATGCTGGGGACTGAACCCAGGGCTTCTACCAGCAGCTGGGCTTTGTCTGTTGGAGAAACAAACTGAAGTATTTATGGGCGGAGGGATAAGATTTCTGCAAATGGCTTCAAAACACTCAGGAGAAAGTTAAAAAGGGAAGAAGTGAGGTGAGCAAAATAAGATCAGCTCAAAATGTTGACGATTTTGATAATTATGATGGACGCATAGGATGGTCATGTGGCTGTGGTTTTTTTCCTCTACTTTTACGGGTTCACCTGAGCATTCCTAGCCTGAAAACCCCAGATGCTGTAAAACCCAAAACGTTCTGAGGGCTGAGATGGTACCACAAGCAGAAAATTGCACACCTGGCCTGGCATGACTATAAATACAGGTGATGTGTGTAAGGTATACATGAAACATGTATGAGTTTGTGTGCTGCTTTTGACCTCCTCCCCATACAGCTCATGTTGCATATGCAAATATTCCAAATTTTATAAAAGCCTAAAATCTGAAACACTTCTGATGCCACGCATTTTGGGTATGGGATATTTATTTTCAGCATTCTGAAATAATAATCCTAATACACAACTCAGGCTAAGCCCAAGTGGAGCAAGGGGCCCCTGTGGAGAAGAGGAGAAGCCAGGGCCCTCCGGGCTGCTGTGCCCTGGCTGTGACTATCTGACTTGTGGCTGTGAACTGCCTTCCCTGTGTCTTCTGTTCTTTCAGCAGACAGTGAGTACACACGTACTAGATGGTAGGGCTGGACCAGAACCGGAGTCAAACAAATGAAATGAAAGAAGATTCATCTTCCAACAAACACTCACTTTTTGAACTTTCTAGCCGCAAGCTTCCCTGGGCACCCCGAGTTCTGGGCAGAGCAGGACCGTGTGCAGGGCCCTCCCGTTTGCCAGCCCCGAGCTGCAGCAGGAGGACATGTGAGTGCGCTGTGTCCCAGGCATGCTGCTAAATATTTATCTACCTCATGTAAAGTGTTGATATTTTGTCATCTGGGACATTAATTTGGATTTTAAAGATGTTACATTAAAAAGGGTGTGTGTGTTTTGATTTCTACAACCTGATCACTACCTAAATGCTCCCCTTAAATTTATGGGGTGGGGAGTAGCTCCTCACTCAGCCTCACCAGTGCTGGTCCTGTACCTAGTTCCCAGTACGCACCCCAAAGTCACGCGGGTAGCTGTTACTGTGTGAGAACACCCTCCACCCTCCTTCGGTACCTGCTGAGCATGGTGAGACAGAGCGAGACAAAGACAGCTCCTCAACAGGGAGACCAGCCAGGGGCGTTTTTGACACATCGCTGCCACCAAGCCTCTATTCTCTTTGTCTGACCTTATCCCTGGCTAGAAAGATGGGGACGCAGGGGCGGAGATTCTCACTCTAGAAGCCCAAGGCTTCTTGCTGCCCTTGAGCAGGCTGATTCTTTACAGATCCCTCAGCAGGGCCTCGTCCATCCTGAAGGACCCCAGTCTGCGCCTGTGTTCCAGTCCTCCAAGGCTCTTCCTCTTCCTCCTTCTGTTTCCCAAGCCCCCTTTCTTCTCCCTTCGTAGGTGAAGATGTCAGGATCTCAGGATTTGGCTGGCAGTTTTTCTGGGAGCAGCAGGTGACATATGGTCCCGGAGTCACTGTGGCTGCTGTGTCAGCTTGTAGCCTGAGCTTGTCAGCAGCTGCCCTCAGGGGGCTTCATGACAGGTTCACGATGGAGCCACCCCTGGGACCACTGGCAGCCTCTGACCAGGCTGATCTCCCCATACCCCTGCTGTCTTTAAAATCTTGAACAACGGATCATTCAGGGTTCTTATCCCACAGTTACTCCACCAAGTACTGTTTCTCATTGGTATGGAGGGCGCCGTTCAACTCATGGCAAAGGGAAACTCACATCTGTGTGATTCAAGCCAAACACCACTCCAACAGTACCAGAGACTGAGGCCGAGTTGGCTCGAGGCTGATTAGTCCACAACTGAAGTGTCAAGGAGACCTGAGAGCATAAGAGAGGGGAGACCTCCACACACGCTGACATCCCTGCCTAGGGATTGCTTCCCGGAACCGTTCAGGAAGTAATAACAACGGTTCTTCTGGGGGAAAGTGGCTGTTCTCTGCAAAGGTCCACCAGCTACGCCTTGGTGATCACATAAGGAACTGCTGCCCGTAGTGTCCTTGTGGCTTTGGCGCCCTGCAGCCTCTGCAGCACTGGAAATGGTGAGAGAACTGTATTAAGTCTGTGTGTTAAGCTCTGATACCCTGCCTAGCACATGGTTGGCACTCAAGGAATTTGACTGCATAGATACATCAGCCTTTGGGTATCACATGTGTGGTCTGAGGTTCAGAGATTTTGCACAAGATCTGCTTCCTTCTGGCTCTCCAGATACCTGTCCTGTGATGCCTGGGTTCCTCCATGATTGCTTGTGGTTTCTTTGCACTTATGAAAATATCATGAACGCTCAGCGTGAAAGATGATTCTGGAGAGCGGGTGAGAGACGAGAGTCATTTTCCCTGCTTGCTGCCTGAACCTGGCGCTATAGTCTCCAGGGGCTGCCAGGTCCCTCAGGGCTGATGTCTTTATATGCTGCCCTGTAGCAGGCATCAGGAAGATGAACAAACAACCGAAAAAGGGTGCTCTTGCCCCTTCATTGTTGAATTTGGGGTCTGAACATGGCAGGCAGGTGCTCAATAAAACTTATTCCTGAGAAGTCCAAGCAAAAGTGCTAGAAGGTGAGAATCATTGCACCCTGTGGGAACAGCCTTATCCGAGTTGGAAGAAGAGGTTTTCAAATATCTTGGAACTAGTCCCACTTCTGAGGTACATGCTTAATTTCTCTTTCTTTGACTCAGCACCCACCAAGACCATAACAGAGGAAAATAATTACCAGTCCTGGGAGTAGTTGGTACGGAGGGTTCCCGAGGCAGGCACCAGGTTCCTGGAAGCAAACCAGGGGGTTGGGAAATGTAGGGTGGAGCTTATGAGTCTTGTCTTCTTCCTCCACCTCTGCGTCCGGTCAGGGGAGAAGACAGGAACCAGAGGCAGGCACTCACTGTCTGCTGAGCCTTTGGCCGGCAGAATCAAGTTTAGTTTGCGTGACAGCCCTGGGAGTGGGTGTTCTCCTCACTTCACAGATCAGAAACTAACCACGGGCAGTGCAGATAACTGGTCTGGATTCACGGGGGTGCGAGGGGCAGAGTGGGGATCCATACAGGCTCCAGAACTGGGGCCTCTCTCCCATGCTGCCAGGCCCCAGTGTAGAACAATGTCCGTGTTCACTGAGAGCCACCAGCAGCCAGGTGGTTCTCAGAGCACTGTAGGGGCACAGAACGGGCCTGCTGGACCTGCACTGGATGGCCCAAGGAAGGGCACCAAGGTCACCAGTTAGTATCCAGGCCTGGACTTGGGTCCAGGACCAGGCTCTGCAGCCCCCCTCAGGTCCTACAGTTCCTTTGTCCTCTCGGCCTTAATGTTCTTGGCCGGACTGTTACTGCAAAAATTGAGCTGAATCCTGCAGGAGATCAAGGAACTCATTCTGAAAACATGGAGTTTTATTAATTTAATTTAATAAAACTAATTTGCACTGGTCCCACCTCACCCATGATTTGATGATCAGGAATGTTGCCCTTAACTGCCTTTGTTCCCACTATATATACATTTTTGGTTTCCATGGTAATATATTATAATGTTGTAGGCCTGGCCACAGCTGTTTTCTTTGTGCCACGTGACAGGGTCAGGCTCTGGTCTGTTCTATATGATCCCCTTTAGGTAACCATACATTTTCTTTATGGCTACAGTGTTTATTTAGGGCCAAAGAAGGGGTGAAACAACCCAGGCAAAGTTTGTCTTTGGAAATGCATTTCAGGGAAAGGTCAGCACTGCAAAGTTAACTCTTTAAAACCCCTCTGGGATATTTCTCAAGACATAATTTGAGGCTTGTATTAAGACTAGAATTATTCTATCTTAAAATGATATGCTATGAGTCACCGTCCCTTACAGGACCACCAGACATCTTGTCTCTCTTTAATGTATCCTTCCCATCTAACCCTCCACCATGGGATGAGCTGATTTCCCAGGCCTCAGGTGTGGCCACATCAGTGCCCTGCCAGGCCCTCTGCAGCCCCTCCTGGGAAACATGCTGGTCCAAGATCTGATGCAACCAGGACAGCTGTGAATCTAGGAAACACTTCATGCAAATGTCCACTTTATAAATAAAAGCCCAACTCCATTTGCCTTAGCGTTGCCATCACTGGGACACAATGTCCGATACCCATGGCATAAAGGAGAGGTCCAACTGATCACCTGGGGTCCCATGTTTGAGCCCAGTAGCCCTGCCTAGAGTCCCCGAGAGGGTCCCATCTCCATGCCCCCACCCACACCCACACCGTCTTTGCATCCCAAGGGAGAAGTCCATGGTCGTTGCTGTGGACACAGGATTAATGCGCTAGTGCCACAGGGGAGGGGGAGGGTGGGCTTCAGCACCTAGAGCTGCAGTGGCTGTGGCAGCCTCTAGCCTCTAGGGAGAGGACACAGCTCCAGTGCTCGGCTCTCTGGGACCAATGTGAAGTCTTAGCAGTTTGAGGAACAGATTGCATCCTTCAGAGGAACCTGAGAAATAGAAGCTGCTCTCCCAAGAGCACTGGGAGGCTCCTCTGTGCACCCCTCAGCTGTTAGGGACACCTCCAATGCCGTCACACTCCAGCTGGACTCGAGCAGCTCAGCAGGTCCTCTGCCTGGGTGTGGCATGGCCCAAGTGGAAGGATACAAATAGCTTTGGGGCTTTTTCTCCTGCCCTCCTTCCCCCTTCCCCTTTCTTCCTCCCCTCTTCCATATTTACGGGTGACAGCTGTATACCAGGCCCAGCGGCAGGTGCTGAGGATTCAAGGCCCTGAATACAGCACAAAGGCCCCGGACCTCCTGAAGCTGATGGAGTTGGGAGGACAGATGTGGATACAATGAGAAGAGGATGGGGTGCAAAATAGAGGGGACTCCAGCAGAATAGAGGAGACACAGCAGCAGGGATCCCAACAAAGCAGGGTGGTCAGGGACCCCAGGCAGTCCTGGGCGTGACAAACCAGAAGCAAGCAAGTCCTGAGTATGGGGCCAGTGTGGGGAGGATGCTGTGGCTGGCCAGGACCCCGAGAAACAAGAACATCTCACAGGGGACTGTCCACATCAACAGCCAGGGAGGTGGACTAACAACCCCAACTGTTTGGAGCCTGAGGGGCTTCCTTGGACACAAAGTTATTCACACAAACTAGGAAAATTCTGGGCAGATTGGGATGAGCTGGTCACCCAGGGGTTGCTCATCAGAGAAGCCCCCAGAGGGAAGGGGAGCTGGTCCAGGACGTGGCAAGGGCCAGGCCCTCTGAGACAAGTGTGTGTGTGTGTGCGCACCCATCCCCGTGTTGTTTATTATGGTAGAAGACGGTCTGGTCTTGCTGGGGGTGCAGCACTAATGGCCAGAGGGGATTAGCTTTGCCTTTGCTGGCTTGCCACGCTGGAGAGCAGTGATGCAAATCAGACCATGTAAACACTGGCTCAGGGCCACCCAGCCCCTCCCCAGCTTGGCGCATATGGAAGGGATGGGGTGCAATCACTGTAACCCTTACCACATGGCTCCCTTTGGCCCCCTTCCCTCTCTCACATGGCCACCGTCACCAGCCCTCCCCGGGAGCTTCTTGGAGGGCTAGCCGAGGCCAGCAGGGAGACGGAGATCAGGAATGCTGTACGGACTGCAGTGGGACAGCGACTGAGCTCTGCCTTGTGCCCCGGGACTCGTGCCCTGAGTCCTCCTAGTTCTCCCCTGGGAAAGTGTTTGAGTTTGGGGGCCCTGTGCTGCTGTGACAGACCACTGCCAATCGAATGTCTTAAAGCCATCTAAGTGACATCTTACAGAGAGGGGCAGAAGGCAGAGCAGTGTTACTGGGCTAAAGTCAAGGTGTTGGCAGGGCTGCTTCTTCTCTGCTCCAGCTTCTGGAGCCACCCAAACTCCTTGGCTTGTGGCCCCTGCCTTGCATCATATTGACCTCTGTCATCACGTTGCTTGCTCTCACTCTGACCCTCCTGCCTTCCTCTCACAAGGATCCTTGTGATGCCAGGGGGCCATCCTGAGACCCTCAGTTAAATCACATTTGCATGGCAGGCAGCATATGCTGGCTGGAAGGATTGGTATGGGAACATCGTGGCAAACTTTCATTCAGCCTGGCATGGGGCGCCTCTTGTTTCCATTTTACAGATGTGAAGACTGAAGCTGACAACAGATCTGTCACTCAAGGTTAGGGCCAGGATGGGAGCCACAGTCAAGTTCTGACAGGCCACTGCCCTAGCCACACGGTTCACAGGCACCTTCATGAGAATGAAAAGAGGGTGCCCTTGATCTGGGCAAAAGGAATCCATGTGGGGCACATGACCTGGGTACTGACAGCACTGGATATCAGCCAACCATGTCACTTTGGATACCTCTGTGCAGCCACATTCAGCGCAGCCATAGTGGCTATGGATTCCGAATCCTGTGATCTCTCAACCCAGGGCTAGTGAGAGAGCGGAGGGTTGATAGGACAGACAGATGTGCGGCTGCCTTCCTGTGCTGGGATAGTCAGAGAGGCCTCCTCCTAAGCTCCTCAGGGTGGTGGCCTTCAGGTGACAGAGAGGAGGGGCTGTCCCACCAGTACTTGGGTAGACCTACCTGCTCTTCAGGAAGGGCAACTCCTACATGGCCTTCTATAGTAAGGTGGCAAACTTAGGGCCAGGTAGGAGACACTTTAATCTTTACCAGCCACTCAGTCTCTGTGGCCACCTCTCAACTGAGATGAAGTGTTTGAACATCTAAAGGCAATATGTAAATGGATGTGCATGGCTCTTTTTCAATAAAACTTTATTTACAACAACAAGCATGGTGTTTCCAACAAAACTTTATAACAACAGACAGTGGGCTGGGCTTGGCCCTTTTCTGAGGCCGTTTTGTCTTCTCTTGCTTCCTCCAGGACACTGATCAAGGAGACAGGTGCTCCCTGAAAACCTTTATGGCAGAACAGGCCCTGCCTAACTGTTCAAACCAAGAAAGAATTAGTTTTACTGGGAGGCTGGGCTGTGATAGTGACAGTGAGCTCCCAAAAAAGCAGTAACTGCTAGAGGCTGTGACAGTCCCCCATGTATGAAGTTGGCTGTTAACAAAATCACATTGAATCCCTAAGATGTTCCTGAGTCTTATTCTGGGACAATGTGATCATAAACCCCATCACTCCCCTGCCACATGACCCAACACAAGCTGGGAGTCGGGAGGGCTTAGCAGAATGTCCTAATTCCCCACATAGCTAAGGCAAGACTGATATGCACAAGTAGGTTAATAATGCCACCTCCCCTCCAACTTCTTCCAAATTCATGTTCTTCAAACCCAAAGCTACAAACCTACTTCCTTCCAGGGCAGATGAGTAAAGTCAGATTGACTCACTGCTACAGAACCATCTGGAGTGACAGGCAGTCATCCTTAACTCCTGCGGGCCCGGGCCAGCTGTACAAATGGACATAGGCACTTGAAAGATGTGAGTCAGCAAGCTCATGAACTGTGGGGTCAAATGTGTCCCATGCTGGACACACACATCCCCAAGGGCCTGCAAGGAAGGCTATACCTGATATGACTTCTGGGGCCCTGTGTTGGTTCCTCTGATGTGCCAGCTCAGCTGGGCTGCAGTGACTCAGTTGTTTTTTCAAACACCTTGCTGGGAAGGTGCTTTTAAGATGTGACTGACACTTAGATCAGTAGACTTTTAGGACAGATAACAGATAACCCTCCATAAAATAGTCAGAGACCTTAATAACAGAGACGGAGGTAGACTTTGGGCAGGGGAGGAAGGAATTCTCAAGTGTGCCACAGGGAGGCTGCTATCAGGGAATTTGGATGTAAGATGGAGACAGTGTGAAATGGCACATGAGAAATCACCAAACAGGCTTTGGTGTAAAGTAATGAGGCTAGTTTTATTTCGTGCTTGTGGAGACGACCAGCCAGAGGAGAGGCAGAGTTATATAAGGCTTAGGGAGGGAGCTGTTCTCTGACAGAATTTGGGGGTGGGATGCCAGTGTTAAGAGTTCACAGAAAGGTCTAAAGGGTCAGGCAGGTGTGTGGATAACATCAGACTCTTCACCACTGGGGAGATTGCCCACCTCTCCTGGTGTCATCTCATGTCCTTCTGCTCTGTGTACTGAGGACGCCATGGCCCACTGGTGGATTCCTGTTGTTTGCTGAAAATGGCATGTTTGCAGACAGGGTCTTACCTGGGTCAGGCCGGGCGTGGTAGTGCGCTCCTGTAGTCCCAGCTACTCAGGAGGCTGAGGTGGGAGGATCACTTGAGTCCAGGAGTTCTGGGCTGCAGTGCGCTATGCCGATCAGCTGTCTGCACTAAGATCGGCATCAATATGGTGACCTTCCAGGAGCGGGGGACCACCAGGTTGCCTAAGGAGGAGTGAACCGGCCCAGGTTGGAAACAGAGCAGGTCACCTGGGTCAGGCGTGACAGCAACATCAACTCAAATCCGAATTTCTAGCCTGCCAGCCGATTGGCCTGCCCTATGAATTTTAGATTTGCCAGTCTTACAACTGCGTGAACTAATTCCTTAAAAATCTCTCTTTCAGCCTCTACCTCTCAGTCTCTCTGCCTCACTCGGCTTGGACTCCAGCATCTCTCTCACGGAGCTGTTCCTCACTATTGCTGAGGAGTGGTTCCAGGACCCTTGCACATACAAAATCCTTGGAACTCAAGTCCCTCACATACAACGATGTAGTGTTTGCATATAATTTGCACACATTCTCCCATATACTTTAAATCATCCCTAGATTATAGCTAAGCCCTACACCTAATATGGTGCAAATGCGTGTGAACAGCTGTTATGCTGCATTGCTCAGGGAATAATGACAAGGAAGGTCTGAACCTGTTCAGTACAGATTCAATTATTTTGGGGAATATTTTATAGTTGAAACTTGAAAAACACAGTGAGCCGGGCCCAGCAGGGGGCAGTGAACCAACCGAGATGGGGCTGCCCATTGGACCCTTGGTTTCTAGGCCCAGGGCTGCACACTGTGCACATTGCATAAGAAAAAGTGTGTGTGTGTGTGTGTGTGTCTGAGACAGAGAGAGAGAGAGAGAGAAAGGGAGGGGGAGAGAGTGAAAGAGAAAGAGAGGAGAGAGGGAGAGAGTGTGTATTTGTCCCAGGTCTGCCCCCGTGTGGGGGACTGAGCGGGAGGGACAAGTCTAGGGCCCCTGCAGCCCTTTGTCTTGTAGGACAGGACAATGCATTTGAAAGTGGGGACCAGGCAGAGCCCCTCCTGCGAAGGTGCAGGGCCTGGGGCGACCATGAGGGCCGAGGTCACTCGGGGTGGCGCCTGTCCCCAGTCCCAGCCCTTCATTCTTCCACTGCACAGCCAGGCGCCCCCATGCGGATCCTCCCATTTTGCCAAGAAAAACCAGAAATCAAGATTTTTGGTTACCGCCCCGCTATCAGCCAATTACAACCTTTCGCAGGCCGAAGGGGCGGGGTCTCCTGCGGATGTGCTGCTTGTTGGCCTTCTTCCTGATTTATGGCCACCACAGTCCTGGGAAAAGTCACTGAACTGTGCATATAGGACATGGGCACTTTTTTGTCCCTGTGTCGCATTTCAATAAAAAGCTTCATCAAAACAAAACAGAGTCCTGCCCAGAGCCAAAGAGGTCCGAGGACAGAGTCGGCCTGGGGCCCAGCAGCCGGCCCGAGCCTGAAGGTTTGCTGGGCATTTATTTAAGACTTGTTGGTAACTTCCTCTCTGGGACACTCCCTGTGGCTCCCAGTGGCTGCACCTGGGCAAGGCGCTGGGCCACAACAGTTCTTACACGGTCATTTGGCAGCCATGGGCCTGAAAGCCAAGGGCCCAGTGGTCTCTGCTGGTTCCTAATAACACACTGCCCCCTGCTGGGCCCAGTTCCCTGTGTTTTTCCACCCTCGGGCTGTTTTTCTGAAGCCCCTAACTGGTAACTTGCTGTATGTAGGCTCTGGTGGCAACTTTGGGGAGTGCGCTTAATGGCCCAGGGATTCTTGGCACAGCAGGAGTCTGAACGGGCTTCCAGAGAGCGGAAACTGGAGCATCAGCGCTGGGACAGACAGGCGTACATGCTCTCTTCTGGTAGGAGAAAGGGGGACAAGGGGACAGGGAGATGTGGCCTTTGACAAATGTCCCTCTGAAGGCAGCCCCAGCTCTGCACGGCTCCATGCTCCCTCAGGTCTAGATATAGGGGAGCCAGGCACAGCTCCAGGCATGCTGCAGGGATTCAGCTGCCCATGACGCTGCCATGGCACTCACCTGGGGATGCCACTGTCACACGCCCAAGCTGACCTGTCACAGGTCACACTGCCGTTTCACTTCCACACTCATCCACCAATGTGCCTACCCTGTCCTCCCCCCCAGACCAACTCACCCTCAGCCCCCAGGAGGGGGGAAGCCCTGAGCGGAAGTGAGAGGCCCTCAACGAGCAGCCTTATAACGAGTATTCCTCGGACACGCACTGGCATGGCAGTGCCCACAGCTGAAGGTGCAGGCTCCATGCGTGTCTGAGCCAGGCTCTTTGGCATGGACAGGTGATGGCTAGACCCTAGGACCCAACCCATGAGCTCTCAAGGGTCAAGGCGCAGGCTGTTGCTCTCAGTGTTCCTGTGACTATGGTTCCCAGGGACACCCCAGCGAGCCCCAGGCTCTGCTCTTGAAGTCTAGCTTCTGAGGACTGACTGTGGTGGCAAACAATCAATCATTCGTGGGTGGCATGTCTTGGGCTGTGGGGTCCAGAAGAGCTGACTTCAAAGCCAATCCTACCATTCACTGGTTCTGTGATGTTGGATGATGGTTGTCAAGCTTCTGAGCTTCAGCTTCCCGGTCTGCAGCATGCAGATGAGTACATCTAGGTCTTGGGCAGGTGTGGTGATCACTGTAGAGGCTTTCCAAGAAGCAGACCCAAGGCTATCAGCTTGACCTGCTGCCAGCCCTAGCATGGAAGTGGCAACGTCCCATCAAGGTAAAAGGCTGGGCTTACAGCCTGGGCGCCAGTGCGTCAGGGGTTAAGGCCACCGCAGGGTGCGCAGGGCTCTGCTGGTCCTGCATCCAGAGTAGCATGCCGTGGAGGCAAAAGCACAGTGCCGCTAAGGCAAGTCACCCCCAAATGCACGTGCCCCTTGCTGTGGTTCAAACGTTCACCCCCAAAGTTCATGTGTTTAAAGGCTTGGTCAGCCAGGTGCTTTGAGAGGTAGAGCCTTGCAAGAGGCCCTTGGGTCACTGAGGGTGCACCCCCAAGGGGGACCATGGAAGCCCAGGCCATCCTTGTTCTCTTTCTGCCTCCTGGTTGTGAGTAAGCTGTGTGCACTGCCTTGTGCTCTGGCCATCATGTGCTGCCCTGGCCAGAGGCCAGAGCTAAGGAGTCATCCAGTCTTGGACTAGAATCTGTAGAAACTTGAGCCAAAGTAAACCCTTTCTCTATATAAGGTAATTGCCTCAGGTATTTCATTATAATAACGTGAAGCCAACCAATGTATCCTCTGAAGGAATCTGAGCAGAGCATTGCAGGGCAGAACAGAGCAGAGCAGGAGTCCTTACAGGATCAAATGAGAAAATGTGTGAAATGTCTTTGTCACTTCAACTGCCACACACTGAGGAGTTTATAAACAGTAGCAATTTATTTCCTATAGTTCAGGAGGCTGGACCTCCAAGATCATGGACCAGCATCTTCTAAGTTGTGGTCTGCTGTCTGCTTGTGCCCTCACTTAGCAGAAAGAGGGAGAGGGAGCTCTCTGGGGCCCTTTGAGCAGGGCACTAATCTCATTCATGGGGATTCCACCCTCATAACTTCCTCACCTCCCCAAGGCCCTGCCTCTGATGCCCTCACACTGGGAGTTAGGATCCCAGTGTGGAATTTAGGGAGACACGTGTATTCAGTCCATTGCATGAAAGAACTTTTATAGACTCTAAAGTGCTGTGCATAAAATGATTATCTTTGGCATCTGAAAGCGTCAGTAGCTACACAGAGCTGTGCTGGGGCTGCCTGTTCTCCTACCTCCATCCCACTAGCATAGAACAAAAGAAAGGAGAGAGTTTTTCTGATATATTTTAATGCTTTAGGGCCAGGTAGGTACCATGGTTGGTCCCAGGTGCTGGAACTCAGTGGTGGGCAGTACCTTGGGCTGGCAGAGGCCAGCAGACAAGAAGGCAAGGGACACAGGGTCAAACTAGAGAAGCTGAACCTGTGACCAGACTCTAGGTGCAAGCTGCCAGTGGCAGGGTGAGCCAGCAGACACCAGGAACAGAGCCAGACAGCAGCAAGGCAAGAGAGCCCGGGGGCCCGGGGTAGGTGGTGGTATTGAACAGGATGGAGCCTGTAACTCCTCAACTTGAAATGGACCACTTCCAAGCATGCTAAAGGTCAGAGCTCATTAAGGGAGTACCAGTGGACTTCCTGTCATAAGGAGCAAAACCGAAGTCAAGCTGATTCAATTACACAGGGATTAATTAGCTCACACAGAGACTCCTCTGGAGGGCCTTCAGGTGTGCCCTGATCAAGAGGTCCAGTTAGACACATTAGGAATCAATCTTTTCTTTCCATCCATCTCTGGATGCTACTTCCTCTATGGCCTCATTCTTAGATGCTTCTCCTTTCACATTGGCAAGATGGCGCCATCACCAAAGGGTCCCATCTTCGTGATTCTTGATGCAGCAGAGTTTCACACAAGTGCTCCCACACAGGTCAGAGCATCAAATTGGCCTGCACCAGCTAAGCTATGTGGTCAACCCTGACCCAGTCTAGGAAGACTGGAATGTCTCAACTGACTGGGCTACAACTACGTGTCTACTCTATGCATCATGGGACATTCAGGCCAATGAGCCTGGAGAGACAAAGCACGCAGACAGGAGTACAACCCCCAAAAGAAGAGGGGTGCTACCCCAAAAGGAATGATGATAGGTGCTAGAAAGTCCCACATCTGTTCCCAAAACAAGCAGTGAAGCCTAACTCGCCGAACCTACAGAAGCTCCTCAGAAGAGCCCAGAGAGACAAACACCACTGGGCCGTGGCCAAGGGTGGCTGTCCCCAGCCCGTGTCAACACACAGAGACCTTGGCTAGCAATTGGCGCCTTCTGAGGATTAATCTCAAGGGAGAATTAGGTCCTGAAAGTCCAGCCATTACCACCATATACCCCTCAGTAGGACTGTGAGATGGGCCTGCAGTGTCTTGGGGACAGGAACCAGGCTGGATTCCTGTCTGTTCAGCTCCAAGCAGAGGCCCAGTAAATGTACTTGCGCTGCTCCCAAAGGCAATCCAGGAAGAAGTGGGTCCAAAATTCGCTTCTTTACCATGCACTTTGAGATGGGACACATCACATTACCTCTCTGAACTGTCACCCTAGCCTGAGCCACAACCACCACTTCTCCCCTTGAGCACCCTCTCCAACATTACATGCCTTCATCCTCTGGTCCCTGCTCACTGTGCTTCCCCTAGCACACTCCGTGTGCGATACCCTCCTACGGTTCAGAGGTGCTCCTCTGGCTTCTTCCCTACATCAGCACACTCACCCTCACACTTAAGGTTCCCTGCTCCCTTCCCCAGACCAAGAACAGGTACCCAGCCTGGGGTGCTAGGTGGGGTGGGTGTTAATAGGCCTGTTCAGAGGGCAGAGGTTGCACTGGGAATGGTTGCAAACCCTGAGGGCAGCACCCTCCTTGGAGTGTTGCTGTGGTAGTTAATGACCTTTGTGTTGACTGCAGAACTGGCTCCAGCAGGGCAGCCCAGCCTGCGTGCTGCAGAGGCCCAGACCAATTAGAGGGCAAATGGAAAAGTCCAGGGAGCGCACGTTTTGGAGTGGGCAGTGGGCAGCCAAGAGACCAGGGGGGCCTGTCCATAATCACCGAGGGCTCTATCCCACCCCTCTTCCCCTCTACTGCCCTCCCCCTCCTCCCTGGGAGGGAGACCTCTGGTTGCTGATGGAGTCACCAAGGAAGGCTGTATTTCCCCCCAGCTCTTCTATTTCCTCACTCACTGGTGTGGAAGTCGACATTGTGCCTCCCTGGACTGGAGCCCTGTGGGGGCTTTGCCCTCCAGGGCGCTGGCTAATAGGGTGGCAGGCCCATCCCCCAGAGAGGGGGCACCCAACTACCTCACAACATCATCAAAGGTCAAGATGGCTGGCCCCAGGCACACATGGATGTATTTACAAATCCAATCCGCAAAGTCAAAAATTTCCTATAAATGCTAGTGAGGAGGGCGGGGCTGGAAGAACGCATTCTTTTGCTATGGGGTGGTTGACTGTAGCTTCTAAAGAGACATATTTAGTGGAACTGGGCTGTGGATGCCTCCTTTTCTTGACAACTCTTGCCGAAGGCCTTTTCCATTCTTTTTTTTTTTTTTTTTTTTTTTTGCCTTTTCCATTCTTTTGAAACTTTGCTCCTCTATCTGGAGAGCGGTCTGCCGGCTGTGTGCTCCTCTGGGCTATCTCTGCCGAGGCATGTGACAGGGAGGGGCACCGCCCCGTGGGTGCCATGGTGGGGCCCCCTTCACCAGCATGGAAGTCACTCCGGTCCCCTCTGCTCCCCACTTTGTACTCCCTCTGCTCTGGCACCAGCCCTTCCTTAGGGACAGTTGATCACAGCCTACTGCCCACCCTGACATCCAAGGCTTCTTCTGCCTGGCTTTGTCTCTTCACCCATCGTGTCCTTCAGGCTCTAGCCTAGCCACCCCCTGTCCAGCCTGTCCTGCCCTGCCATGCACCCACTTCTGCATATTCTATGGGAAGTTGAGTCGTGCCTCTCTGTGTAGTTCCCAGGGACTCTTCAGCTTTTCTTGCTGCCAGGAAGCCCCCATAGTATGGACACCGGGAGCACCATCTGTCTTACCAGCCTCCCTCTTGGTCACCTCCCTGTTGGGGAGCAGAGGGCAGCTGGGAGGACCAGACCATGGCCTCTCTTTGTTCAGCTGCCGGACCCCAAGAGCAAGAGAGAAAGACACCAGCCTGTGTGAGACCCGAGCCCAGGTTCCCAGACCTGCTTACCAGTCACCTGACTTCTGCATGCCTCAGTTTCTTCATTCAAGTGGAGATGATAATAGAACTCACATAATAACAGTTGCCGCATGTACAAAGAGCCAGAATTGCACCCAGTGTCCAGCAAGTGCTGTGTAAATGTTCGCTGTGATTAGTGACTGAATGGGTAGCAGTACAGTTGCAGACTTGATGTTTTTTGTACTGCTGAAATGTACCAGGCTGGGCACCAAGGAACCACTCAACCATTCTCAGGAGGGCTGCTATGAGCCAGGCACTGCGCCAAGGTGCTGTGGGGAGGAAGCTGGTACAGTGCTTTGCTCTTTGCCCTGAGGGCTCAGTGCCCAGATAGACTGATGGGTGCTCACAGGGGCCTCCGCAGCTTGCTGCCGGGGTCACCGTGGAATGGCCTTGTGAGGGGAATGGACATCCTGCCTCCATGGGGCGGGATGGCTAGCACAGAGGCCACCTGGAGAGATGAGCAGACAGGCCCCTTTGTGTCAGGCAAGGTGGGATCCAGACGGGCCAGAGTGAAAGCTTTCCGTTGTTCTTTTTTTAATTATCATAATAGAAAACGACAACCACAACAATAACGTTCACAAACAGTGATTTCACTGTCACATTTTTACATCCCGGAGGTTACAGAGTTTTAGTCTAAAGAGCACACTGAAGGCCCACATTAAGAAAGAGCCTTCTTTTTCACTGTAGGAGAAAAGCCAGTAGTCACATGGTCAAACCAGGTGCTGCAGCAGCAAAGCCCTACAAGAGTAGTTAAAATACTTTTTATACCAAGGAAACTACATACGTTTACAAGTTGATTATGAAAATGTTAGTAAGACATAGAAACATTTCTGATTCTCTCAGCATGGAGAGTTGGTATATGCAATTGGCAACTTACAAGAATAAGGATTCTGTAAAAGTTCAAATAGTAGAAAGAGTACGTAGTATGCGTTCAGCTTGGGTGGGGCAGTTGGGGAAGGGTCAGCAATAAGGTGCAGACTTGTCCAAGGACTGTTACCATCTCCCACAGCCCTGTCCCAAGCTCCCCTACGAGGGTGCTCCTTGAGATGCTGATGGCGAGCAGCCCCCAGAGGTCCCCCAGAGGCACCTCACTATGGGGCAAGTTCGTCTTCAGCATTCCATCCTCTCTGTGGAGCACTCTCCATTCTGGCTGGTCCTCCAGAAAGCCCCAGGGAGTGGAATCAGAGTCAGGTGGGTTTCCAAAGTCTGATCCAACTTGTGAGGAATTTCAGATCCTAGCTCTTCACTGAATTATGTGAAGCAGGGCCAGTGACCACGGTCACTGCTGGTGCTCAGAGGGCTCTGATTTACTCAGTGACTCACAGATGAGGAAGAATGACGCTTTGGGGAAAACACGGAATTTTGAAATCAGAGACAGTACTCCCTAGTCCAGGGTTTCCCGACTTCTGCATGACTGGCTTTTGGGGGCTAGATCTTTCTCTGTGCAGGGGCAGGCCTGAGCATTATAGGATGTTAAGCAGCAACCCTGGCCTCCATCCACCAGAAGTCACTAGTGCCCCTCCAAGTTGTGGCAGCCAAAATGGTCTCTAGACGTTGCCAAATGTCTCCTGGCAGACAAAAGTGTCAGCGGCTGAGAACACCGGTTGGTTGGAGTCAGACCCTTTGTAGGTAGAAGCCCGGGGTTCACCATCCTGCTCCTCCGCTCCCCAGCTCAGCCAGGCCTCACTCACACACCTCCTCAAGACTCAGTTTCCTCAAGGTCTGCGGCTGAAGAGCCCTCCTACCAGCTTACAGAGCTGTCAGACCGTGGAGTATGCCATTTCCAGGAGAATGCTTTGAACTGTAAGTGCCAGTTTTCTGGCTCACTAAGATATTGGCAGAAAGACTGCCAGGGAGATGGGCACAGGGGACCCAGGGGCTACTTGGCCACATGGAGCAGCACTCCCTGTCTCTGAGTTCACAGTGCACAGTCTACCTGCCCTGTCCTTTTGTCTCATTGAGTGGCCTTGGGGGAGGCCTGAGGAACACACTGGGATGGGAGAGGCTGGGAAGGGTGACTATGGATGATTCATCCTCCTGTTCTTCTCCTGGAGCCCCTGAACATAGAAACCTAGGCCTTCCCATCATGTAATGCACCCCATCCCTGGGACTTATTCTGGGGACAATCAAAAGGCCTCTGCAGGATTCAGCCAAGGGGGCCTGGTGACAGCTGGCAGAGAACATGATCCCGTCTCAAGGATGCCTGGCCGTGGATTTTCTGGGTGGCCTCAGCTGCTCTTCTTGAACATTAGAGGTTGCAATCAGGTGCTCTCTATGCCCATGCAGCTGTGAGAGCAGAGACCAAGCACACGTGCACGGCCGCCTTTCCACATTTACACTTGATGCTGGCGATCTGGCTGCAGGCTCTCCAGGACCAAACCCCAGCCCTGACCTCTGAAACCGCACCCCAGGGGGCTCATCTCCGAGGCTGTGGGCACAGGGAGCTGCAAGGCAGTGCCCACCCGCCAATGGCTAGGTCCTGGCTTCTTCCCTTGGGCTCTCGGGCAGATGGCCTGGCTTCAGTTTTCTTGACAGGAAAATGGGAGAATTAATGTGCGACCCCGCACCCTCACAGCTGCCCCCAGGAGAGATTTGGGCAACACAAGAGACTCACACAGGGCACTCCACACAAGGAAGCTGTGCACACAGCCACGGGCAGCAGTAGCCAGAGATGGCTCTGCTCACCAGGAGCAGCCCTGGGCATGCAGGAGAGGGGGCCCTTTGCCTAGAAGGGATCAAGTGGCCACTCTGATGACACACACATGTGGTCTGGTCTCTCCAGCTCTGGGGAGAGTTCTGGATAAATGCTAACATGGTCTGGAGACTATCCAAGCCCACCACTTAACACAGGGCTGGAAGCTGGCCTGTGGTCACAGCTGCCTGGTACTAGCCTGTCTTCCCTGCCCACTCCTGGGACTTGGGGACTTCTGTGTGGAGATCCAGGCCTCTCTCTGGAGTGGGGAGGGGAGGGGTCTCCTTTCCTTCTCAGCCTTCTAGCAAATGCACACCTTTCTTCTGGAGAGGTAAACCCCCTCCTTCTGCAGCACCGACCCTCAAATCGAAGGGGGCTGGGGTGGCAGCTCACCAAGGGCAAAGGCAGAACAAAGCCCTGGCTGAGGTCTCAAAGAAGAGGACACATGTCCCCTGTTCCAGAGAACCTGGGGCCCAGAGAAAGGCCTGTGTCATGTGGGTCCCATGACTGACGGGAAGAGCCTTCTTCTACATGTGCAGTCTGCAGGCTCCCCGTTTCAGCCAGGGCCCCCTCTGCACACATTCCAAGAAAACCAGCCATTTGGAATCGTTGCAGCCCTAGGGAGGCCTACCTGGCCAGTCTCATGCAGTGGTAGAGTCTGAGCAGAGAGGGAAGCAGCAGGAGGTCTGACATGCCCTGTTCTGAGGACATCAGAGACCCATGGGAGACAACGCTGGCCCAGGTCATCCCATGAAGTGGTCCCTGAGTAAACAGCCTCTGGAGATCAGGCCCTGGCAGAGCCACACAGCCACAAAAGGCAGGATGGTGTCAGTGGCTTCAGAGCCTGGGTTCCAAGCTCCTTGCTTTCTACTGGGTGGCCTCAGAAATCTGATTTCCTCCTCTGAACCTGGTGGCTGCCTGTGTACTGGGGCAACTTCAGGATGGAGGATGGGTCTGCGATCCAGCTCAGTGACTGAATGGGACACTAAGGCTCGACGTTAGGTCTCTGTTTCTCCCTTGCCCCAGAGCTGAGACAGAGCCCAGTGGGGGCAGCTGGATGGCATAGAAATCTGTGATGGTGGAAAAAAGCAGACAAGGAAAGCACAGGAGGTAGGGGTAGGAATCAAAACCTGCTACCTGCTGCTTTACAGGGCTGCAGGCTCCCTTGGGGCAAAGGCCCCAAGGTGCTGTCCTAGAGTAACCTTGAAGAGATCAAGCCTCCCCCAACCCCAGCTCCTTGGGTTCCCTCACACTGACATCTGTCTAAAAACGCCCTAGCTCGGGGGAGTTCCAGTGGGATGTGCAGGGCACTCCAAAGGCACCCAGGGCAAACAACCTCAAGCCAGGGGGACACTGCAGCTCCTGGCCCAGCCCAGGCATGGTTCCTTCTCTCTGGCTGCCCGGGTCAGCTGGCTCTGCACTCAGCTTCTGCTGTAGCTGATGCATGTGTGACTGGGGGACAAATGTGGCCAGTAAGAGCAGCAGCCGACCCTGGCAGTGTCTAGAGGCCAGGCGGGTAATCCTATTAGCTCTCAGCTCCTGGAGCCCAGTGTCTGCCTCTGGACAAGGAAGGAGGGCTTTGCTGTCATGGAGAGCACTCATGTCCCTGGTGACCACAGAGGCACCAAGACCCCTCCTAGAGAAGAAAAGTGGTCATTGCAACCTGCTGCTACAGAAAGTGCTACCCTGCTCCAGTCTGAGCGCAGAACTTCCTTGTTTGCAGGAAACCCCTAGATGCAACTTTTCAAGAATTTAAGGAAATTGGATGGACAGAAGCACCTTCAAAGCTGCAGGAGAGAGCACACCTGGCCAGAACCACACTTTAAATGCAGGCGCTGAGTGACCTGCCCATCTTGCATCTGGCTTCAAGAGCCCCTGGACGCTTATGTTCCTGCTGCACACCTGCCAAGGTGGGGACCTGCCCACCACAGAGCCGAGCCAGGGTGGAGAGTAAGGGGATGCCTTTCTGTTCTCATTCACTCACCCACCCTGGGACCACAGGCAACTCACATCCCATCCATGCCATAATTGGGTGTGAAGACTCATTCTGTGATTCCTCAGAGCAGAAAGGGAGACTGAAGAGTGGTTGGCAGCTCTCACTTTTCAAGGCATCTTCTCCTCTTCTTAAAAAGATCAGCACATCCATCCATAGATAAAAAACCACTAGCAGCCACCCACAAACCTTACTACTGGTAAGCCTACCCCTGTGTTTCCTGATGTGCACAAGTCCTATAGGGAGCCACGTGACAAAGTATCACTTCTAAGTTATACTGGAAATGCTCTGTGGCCCTCCAAGATCACCATTAATATTTGAAGGGGCTGGACATGAAACCAAGATTGGGTTGGGAACCCCAAAGTTCTCAGGGCTCCTCCTGCCCCTGCGCCCATGCACCACTTGGATGAATTTGCATAAAACCAAGACGTATAAGCGACTGTTACTGCTAGCGAGCAATCACCAAATCATGTCTACATTTTAACCCCACCCAGCTGTTCCTCCTGGTCTCGTGTTCTGGGGCTACCAATTCAAGGACTCCCCAGCCAGTTCTTTGGAGACCTTGTCTGGCCATGCCTCCAGGAGCTGAGTGTCCAGGCTTCCACGTTTCCAGAATCCACTTGACTGTGGCACAGAATATTTGAAATCAGGACTGGCAGAGAAATTCCAGATTCAAGCCTGCTGCCCGTGGAGAGGCCACTCAAGTGGGCAGAACTCCTGGCTCTAGAACCTGGGTGCAGCCAAAAGCCAACAGCAAGACAGGGCCATAAAAGATGCCTTGGCCCAGCACAGGGGGGCCATCCTGGAACAGCCGGGGACCCTGTCCCCTCAGAAGGTGAAGGCGTACACCACCCCAACCACCACGATGTTCCCCAGCGTGGCTATGATGGCAATCCACAGCAAGACGGCATCGTTGGAGGACCGAGGAGGCTCCTCGAGCTGGCCCTGGCCATTGGAGGCCGCATGGACGTTGGCAGAGGAGTTAAACAGGGAGTACTCTGTGCTGAAGTCTTCGTTGGGCGAGTCCATGAACGCTCCTCCCATCATGGGCAGCTGCAAGGGAGGACAGAGAGAATTACCGAGGGCCACAGCAGGAGGCAGAGCCCCAGGGAGACTGGCCTGGCCAGGTGACCGGCCCGGAACCAAACGGGCCAGCTACACAGGGCTTTGCTTTTGTTTTGTGTACCCGCTAGTGGATATCTTAATCCACTTCACACCGGAAAGCTTAAGCAACTTCGCAGCTGGTTGGTAACTTGTGGGGACCACAGCCCATACCCCTACACCAGGCCCTTCCAGAACAATATGGGCTATAAATGCCTTTCTTCTTCTTCTAATTTATAAAGTAATATACGATGGGTGTGGAACACTAAGAAAATGTAAAAGATAAAAAAGAAGAACAGGATCACAATCCCCACATAATCACCATTACCATTTTGATATATTTTCTTCTCAATCTGTTTTCAGTGTCGGGGAGGGAGGGAGGGCCCGTTTAAACATGCGGTTCTATATCCCTGTAAATAAAAGCCCGCCAATCCCACCTGAGTCATGTAATACTCCATCACAAACACTATCATATTATAAATCTGAATAATGCACCTTCCCCCTTGGAGTTGGAGTTAGGAATTTCCACTTTTGCCTGTCACAAATCACGCAGTGAGAAGCGCCCTTGCACCCCCATCTGATGCACTCAAATTCTTGCACACACGTTCTTACTGATGACAGCAGTCTCACACATACAATCTCTGATTCAACAGGTGTGACATTTGAGTGGCTGGCGTAGGAACAAGCTCCCCCAGGGAGAGTCATTCTAACGCCAACTCCCGAGCTGCACGTCCCCGCCCACCACAGCCCATGCACACCTCCAGGGATCAGAGCTCCCGCTACTTTTTAAAGGCCTCCTGTTGCCCAGTCTGCAGGGTGGGGGTGGGGGAATGAGGTGCTCTAAGGGGACCATAGGAACTGTCATAAAAAGGGCCCTCCCTGCCCCAGCCCAGGTTCATCCCGGCATCTGTTTGCTCCACAATAAGTGCTTCTCGGGAATAGGATCTGAAGGGAGGAACAGGAAACAGTTACACCTCCCCTGGACACACATTTACTGACCACTCTACTATCAGGATTCAGCCCCTGCTACGGTCAGGGACTGAGCTGGAGATATTAAAATACTCTCCTTTAATCACCCAACTATCCGGGTGGAGGGGACTGTTGTACCCCCATTTTACAGATGGATAAGCAGAGGCCAAGTTCACAGTGAGGAGCTGTGCTGGGGTCGGGGCTGGAAGCCAAACATGTCTGCCTGGGCGCTTTCATCTCTGCCTGTATTTCCCATGATGCTGAGTCAGACCCACACCTGAGTTGCCAGGGTATTGAGTGGCCAGGCTGAAATGGCTCCGTGCCTGACTCTCACCGAGTCCTGGGGCCTCTTTGTAAAGAACAATCACTACCGGGTCAAAGAACACCTATTTCAGCTAAAAGCAGCTTCCCATGAGCTCCCCAGAAGGAGCTCGGCATTTTTATTTCTAACACCGCTCTGCCCTAGGGTGGAATCTGGGGTGTAGTGACTAAAAGAGGCCACTAGGCGGAGCCTGGGACAGGACAGGCTCTGCTGACGTGAACAGCTCGCTATTGGGGTGGGCTTCGTACATTGATGTACGTGTATTTCTAACTTGTGTGGGGTAACATGTATCTATGAACACACTTAAATTACTGTGGTTTAAGTATATTGGTAAATATAATGACAGCTATAAATAAGAGTGTAACAGATTACAGGTGCTCCTGCGCTGACAATGGGGCTACGTCCTGACTTTCAGCATCTAAGTTGAAAACAGCACAGGCGATGCATTAACTGTGCCCAGCCTAACAAAGATAGGGCCAGCACGCAGCGCAGTGCCCTGGGGTGTCTCTGCGGCTGGCCTCGTGCCCACGGGACTGCATATTATTAGCCCAGAAGGAGCCAAATTCAAAATCTGAAGGACAGTGACTACTAAGCATGCATCACTTTCACATCCTGGTAAAGTAAAAATATCCTAAGCTGAAGCATTGTGAGTCGGGGGGGGGGGGGGGGGATCTGTGTGTGCTAAACACAGGGCTGAAAGTTGAAATAAGTGAGATTTGAGGCCTCATTTTGGCCCCAAGTTGGTGACGCAGGTCAGATGGGGTATGACACCTGGGGCACATGCCAGCCTGCTGGAGGGTGTGAAGAGGGGGGCCAGGCTGTGGGCATTGCGGCTGAGCAGGAGCCTGCAGGCTGCAGCCAACAGCTAAGCCTGACATCCTCCATCCCTCAGCCCACAGCCCCTGCCCACTCCAGCCCGGGGCTTGTCCCCAAACACTGCCCCTCAGTCACCTGGAGGTTCCACGAGGGGGAGCGTGTCGATTTGTTCTTATGGAATTCCTTGCCCCTTGCCCAGGTCTGGCAAGATGGTGCCTAATAAACATGTTGCCAGATAAATGACCCCAATTTCTCCTTGGCTGTGGTGGACTCTGCCACTGGAGGGCACCGCCTTTCTCCAGGTCACTTCTTGGGTGTCTCTGTCTGGCCCCCACCACAGAGGCCTCCTGGGGGAGGCTGAAGCAGCACTGTGTGCAGGTGGCCTCTAAGGAAGGGGCACCGTCTCATGCAGAAGCTGTGCTCTTGACTCCCAGAAGGAGGCACCGGACAACCTGGCTCTCCCGTCCACTGCCCCTGCAGGGCCTTCCAGACAGGCACCTCCCTGGACTCCATGGGGGTCTGAGCCACCCTCCTTCCTGTGGAGATCTCTGGGCCCGAGCCCCTGCCGTCCTGTCTGGGGCAGAGGTGAGTGTGAGAGTTTGCCCACCCACCCCCTGGGGGCACAGGCCAGGACAGAGCCTCCCTCCCGAGGGCCCACACTGGGTGCCTGCATCCTCAGCTCCTGCTCCCATGCACTCCGCTCCCTCGTGTGTTTACCCAGTGCCTCTGGGTGCAAATCACTCTGCCAGCCCCACCAGACCTGTTCCAGGAAGGCCTTGGATGACTGCCACTGCGGACGTCCATGTCCCATTGGCCAGAGGACTCATGTGAAGACAGGGGTATGGCCTGCTCCCCACAAGCTTCCTCAGCCCCTTTCTTAACAGACAAAGAGGTGACAGGGAAAACCATAGGTGTGAAGTCAGAAGGGCCTCCCCCCACCACAGGCTGTACTTCATAAACTCCAATCCAAGAGGTCCCTGGCGATGGGGCAGTCCCCACTGTGTGAGCCCCCTCTCTGCCCCGCAGCTGCAGTGAGTGTGGAGTGGTTGGAGGCTACGGCTTGTGCCGCATTGATTCTGCTGCCCCTGAACGTGGGGGACCAGGGTGGGCTGGGTGTGAGAAAGATTTGGGGTGAATCTCGCTTCATGCCATGGGGTGGGCCTGGTGAGTGTCACTTACGCACCTGGCCTGATTTCCTTCCCATGGGCAGTGGAGGTAACACAGACCTCGAGAGTGCTGCCAGGGATGGATAAGCCTGTCCTGCCATGGTTGGATGGGGATTGTTCTCCAAGGTCTAAGTGCGGGAAGCCTGGGCTTCAGGGTGGGGACGCTGAGGGGAGGTGCAGCCCTTAAGGGGTGCAGCCAGTGGAAAGTTACTGGTGTGCTGCTCTTAGAAGGAACTAAGTAGCTCTCCTGAGACCTCAGTGAGCTCCAGCGAGAGGACTGTTAGGAAGAGTGAGACAGCCCCTCCTCAGCCTCTGGTTTTCTGTTTATTTTTTTTCCACATCCTACATTTATTATAACTGACCTGCAGGCAAAAGAATAAAACCACTCCATAAACACTTCGATTCCATGTACATATCTTAAATAGAGGAAGAATTCAAACAAGAATATAGGATAAAATATTCCAAAGCTCCAAGAAGCGGTTATATGTTACTGAGCTCCATTTTTATAGACAAATACAGCAATAACCCTGCACAGTAGCTTTTTGGTAATTTTTATATGATACAAGAAAAATAACCAGGGCTCACAATGTACAGTTCTTACACTATTTTCACAGTATGGGAACACTATACATCCTTTTGTTTTAAAAAAGATACATTGCAATAAACTCCTTGCCCTTAAGTTTAAAGTTTATAATAATCTATGATTAACACACTAAAATTGCCTTTTTATGTGGTCATCCACAAATAGAACAGTCAGATTAGCTCTTGGACAGTCAGATTTGCTTATATCTCCTTTTGCATAATGGCAAAGTGACCCTGTGCTTAGCAGGAAGTTGACAGCAGAGAAACAAATTCCTCTCAAGTCCCCAGGAGCAACGAAGGATGATGGCTTGGTATGATCAGAGAAAGACACAGCAATGCCTTCTTCACAGCCCTGGGGAGTCTAAAGTATAGGATGCTGTGGAATAGGAAACGGAAATTCGGCGAGTGGACCAAAAAAATCATTTTTTAATTTTGAAATTTACAGGGATGCAACTTCGAACAGCACCATTCTCCCTTTATCGTTGTATAGTATTTATGACTGCCACTCCAGGAAGAGACACGGCGACACCCGCCATGACTGGGCTCTGTGACGGCATCACCTTCCTCTCAGACCACGGCTGCTTTGCATTCCAGTGTGCTTGAGCCACTCACAGTGCTGCTAACTGTTCTACAGAGCCCAGCGCTCAGTGTCACGAAGGCTGGAGCAAAGCCTAGCGATAGCTTGGCTATCAGGTAAGCAAAGGCAAACAGCAAAAGATAACAGATTTAACTGGCCTCTCGTCACTGTGCTGGGCTCTTGTTTTGCTTTCTTGTTAGTCTGTTTGCTGTCTGGTAGGCTTCTAATTCCAAGAAATGGTGGAGAAGTCCTATATTCTAGCAGGGGATGAATGTACCTAAAGGACTGCCTTTCTGATCGTCTGATCAACAATGTCTTCTGACACGATGCCTCTTCATCACCTACCACATCAGCTGGGTCCACTTTTCACAGCCTTTTAAACATCAGAGCACAGGAAAGATTTGGGGCTATAAATCCTTGGAAAGGAACATCCCTGGTAATTATAAAGTTTTTTTTTTTTTCTCTTTTAAATATAGAGTAAAAGGCAAAATATTGGAGTAAGTAAAAGTCACGAAGTGGTAACAGATCACAGGAAAGGGAAAAAGAGATTCAGAAACTGAAGGCCTGGATCAGCGATGGCAAGGAGCAAACTGAGATTTGGTCTTTTGCTGCCTGCAAGGAATCTTTATCTGAGCAATCAAGGCACATTGCTACTAGCTACTTCTCCCTGTTGATGACTTAGGAGGGCTAAAGTGTCTGGCTGGGGGCCAAGGGGAAGTGTATAGCTGCTATAAGTTGTTCTGAATAAAATACTAGAAGTAAAAACACCTGTAAACTTTGCCTTCTTTTTTTCTTCTTTCAGTCCTGGTGGTTTGTGGCAGGTGGGACGACAATTTGCAGCACACCAAATTCTGAGAATGAAAAATTCTTAGGAGCAGTGCCTTCTTTGACAAGGGGCAGACTCCCGAGTCTTCCAGTGAAGAGTCCAAGTGGTAAAGGGGAAAAGAACACATTCTGTCCTGTCTCAATATTTTAATGTTCACCTTTTTAAACTCAACACAGCTTTTGGTAAAGATAAAATCACACTAATTTAATGTGGTATTTCAAACAGGGAACTTGGCTGAGCACATTGATCCCCAAACACCGACTGTGACTGTAAAGCAACAGAATATCAGATCAATAAATCTGTTGCACTTGGTGAAGAAAGTAAATTCCTCCTTTGCCTCCCAGCTCCAGAAGGCAATATGTCCCGCTGGCTATGCAAGCTTTTCTCACTCAAGCCTGAGTCTCTATGTTTAGACACAGTACATCCATTACTGCATTATCCAGGATTTGGAAGTCTGTCAAAGCGCCATTCTAGGAGCTGCGTCTCCAGGTTTTGAGTCTAGAAATGAATCTAAGATGTGATCTAATCACAGTCAACAACTTGATCGTACTGACTCCTACATGTCATGGATATGTTCATCACAAAAGAGTAGGATGGTCTCTGACCAGCACTAGCACCGTGTGATCAGTCAGGTATTACAAGGACACACATTCTAGGTAACAGAGGTATGCATACATGATGGAAACGAACACCAACCTTATTGTACATGGTGTCTGGGCGAGCAATAAAAACACTGTAATACGGAGGAAAATTCTTTACATCTTGCTTCCTCTCAGCCCCTTTTCTCTAGAATCTGATGTAGCAGCAGTATCAGTCGACACACATGGGAGAGCTGGGAGTAGCTGGCATTTGATCCAGGATTTTACAAACATAGCATGAGACCTCAACAGTATGTTCTTCACACATCAATGTAAAGGAATGTTTCAGAAGTTCTTCATACTTTGGCCTTTTGGATTCATCCTTCGTGAGGCACAAGTTGACAATGTTAATAAAACTTGGGGAGAACTCTCATTCCTCAGAATTGCTCAGCTGTGGAGGGTCTCCTTTCATGACTTGTGTCAGCTGATCAAATACACTCTTCCACTGTGGGTAAGGAGATCGGCCTGTGGCCTACTCCTACAATGCGATCCCCAAACTCCGGGCATCAGAGTGGACATCATATCCTTGTCAAGATGCACTACGGCCTATTCTTTCAGGGGCCATATATGGCCTAAGCCCAGCATCTCTTGTCTTGGTAATGGAGCCCACAAGCTGTCCACTGATACCAAAGTCACAGAGTTTAATATTTCCACTTCTATCCAGAAGAATATTTGAAGGTTTGCTATCTCTGTGAGTAATTTTCAAGCTTTCTTTTAAGTGGTTTAGTGCTTTCACAGTTGCTAAAGTGATTCTGCCTAAAATTTCTTCTGGAATAACATCATCTAATACACTATCTACATATCTGTAAAACTTATCAAATGAGGTGGACATGAGTTTCATACAGATCCAACAGTCACCCTCTCTGAAGAGTGCACTGTAAAACTGAACAGTGTATGGGTAATCAGTACCCCGTGTTACTGCATCCAAATCCATAAGAAGTGGTTTTCATTCTTTTTCATCCACTGTTGACCATATTGTACATGTGAGTTTTGGATTCCTGTAGTATTGGGATTCAGAGTAAACCTTGCCGGAGATTTGACAGGTGGGTTTGCAAAATTCAACTTCAGTGCTTTGCGTTTACCTTGTGTCTTTTCACAGAAGTTTATCTGAAAGCCCTGCATGCTGCTGATGGCCAGGTGACCCGGCGCCGGGGGCCGGGGTCTTGATGCCGCTGCTGCCTTCAGAGCTGCTATTCCCGCCACCTCTTAGGCTCAGAGCCTCCATTGTTGGAGTGAAAAGCCAGGTGGTGTGGCGGCTGCAATCTGATTTCTGTCTAATCTGATGAAACCTCTCCCTGTCACATGCTTCCTACTGTGGTTCCCTCTGCCAAGATGAGAGACGGTTGGGGGCCCTGTGGGAGTTGGCACCATGCTGTTGGACCTTCTGCCTCCAACACTGTGATCTAAATAACCTCTGCTCTTTATAATGTAGCCAGCTTCCGCTCTTTCATTACAGTAACAGAAAACAGAACCTCATATTCATTTAATAATTACTAACATTCTTTTCATCTGTTGCTCTTGCAGCCATGTAACACAGAGAGTATTGTCATGGGTCTCTTTTCCTACTGGTTAATCAAAAGCCAGGGAGGCAGGAGCAGGCATTTGAAGCATGTGCTCTCTGTGGGATCAATTCATCACATACTCCTCTGTCTGCACTTATTAACGGGAGCCCCACGCCTCCTGCTTATGCTGAGCCAGGCTGCCAAGCACTGCTCTAAATCCGTCTGTCTCAGGTTTCTTGGTCCTGTCTTGTTTCTATGGGGTTTTTTTCCTCCTTTGTAAAATAGATTCTAAATTCAAAGTGCTTCAAACAGCAAAATCTCACCACTGGAAAACAGGTCAGTCTCGATTCCATCCTCTGGAGGTTGGGAAGATTTAAGCAAGAGCTGGTTCCTGGCCAGAGGAGGGACTTGGCCAAAGACCCCCAGGAAGTAGACAGAAAGAGTCACGATCAGAGGCTTCCCAGCCAGCCGGGTCTGCTTTCGAGATACACCTGGGGATGCTCCAGACATGCATGTGTGCGTGGCTTTGTTGAAATGAGCAGGTGAGCTTTGTCTCACTGAAGCAGAGGGCAAGAGATCCTAGGATGAGATCTTGGCAGGTTGGCTACTGGGTTCTACCTCTATCATCCCCCGAAAGGCAGGTGCTCCAGGACAGACCCCCTCCTTCTAGATGGGAGGTGCAAGGGGACTCCTGGGTGCTGGAAGTTTGAGGGGATCCCCAAGGGATCCCCAGGAGTCGGTGTTGCAGTGGTGGTAAGGATGCAGCGGCCAGGGACCTTCAAACACGGGCAAACCTGCTCCCTGAGGGTTGGGAGGGAGAATCTAGAATCTGCTCCAGGACTCAGCTCCTGGCTGGGAGATGGCCATCTTCTCCCTGGGTCTCTTCATAGCTTCCTTCCTTTGTGTGTGTCTGTGTCCAAATTCCCACTTCTTAGAGGAGCGTGGTCATATTTGGCTCAGCGCCAATAATAAAGATGATAGAAGAAAATCAATAAAGTTAAAAGCAGATACACTGAAGAGAATTACACTTACATATTTAAGCTAGAAGTCACAGCAGAAGGATATTGGAAAAATCTCCCAAAACGTGGAAGTTAAACTACATACTTCTAAACCACTGGAGAGTCAATGGAAAAGTTTCAAGTGAAAGTAGGAGTATTGTGAACTGAGAAAAAGTGAAAATACCAGTTATCAAAAAATGATTTGATGCAACCAAAACAGTACTTAGAGGAAACTTTATTGTATCAAATATATTAGCAAAGAAGAAGGATCTCAACTCAATAATCTAAGCTCTAGCTTTAAAAATGAGGAAGAAGATGGAGATTAAACCAAGCAAGCAGAAGAATGAAAATAATAAAGATGATAGAAGAAAATTGATAAAGTTAAAAGAAGGTACAACACAGAAAATTAATCAATCCTCAAATTAGTTCTTTGAAAAGATCAGGAAAGTGCATTGATCACCTTCTTGACAGATGAAGCAAGAAGAAATGAAACACAAATCGCCAATATCACAGAGCGAAGAGGGGACAGTACTACAGACATCACCAACACTAAGAGAATGATAAGGAACTACTGGGATTATTAAAAACAACTAATGTCTACAAATTCCACAATGTAAATGAAATGGACCATTTCCTTGCAAAACACACACTACCAGAATTTTCTCAAGAAGAAATGATAGACCAAGGAATCTTTATAGCTACTAAAAATTAAATCCATGGGTAAAATTCTTCTACAAAAGGAAATAACCAAATGGTTTCAATGACAAATTCTACCAAAAACATAAGAAACGCCAAATCAACATAATACCAAATCAACACACTGTCTTCCAGAAAAAAGTGGAAGAACACTTTCCAATCTGTTCTGTAGAACATCCGATAAATCACTTTAATAAGCCAACATTACTGAGCTACCAAAGTCAAAGATGTCACAAGACAATAAAACTGTGGATTAACTTCTCAACTGAGCAAAGATAAAAAGGCTTTAACAGGGTATCAGCAAACTGAATCCAACAATATATAAGAGGGATGGTGCAGCATACAGTCAACATTCAAAGACCAATCACCTATTCTTCTAGGTATCTTCCCGAAAAAGTTAAAAACATCATGTTACAGTGATCCGTGCACACTCATGCTGATAGCAGCACAGCTCACAACAGTGAAATCTTGGACACAGATATGAACATGAATATGCAAAAGTGGAGGACACAGCTTAGCCAAACCAATTTTGAAAAAGAAGAATAAATTTAGTGAACTCACATTACTTCACCTCAAGGCTCTATGTCCATCAACAGATGAATGGATAAAGAGCATGTGGTATTTAAAAAGATGAACTTGAGTCCTTTGTGGAAAATGGATGCACCTTAAAGTTAAATAAATCAGACACATGAGTTAAATATTGTATGTTTCTCTTACATGAGACTCGCAACTTATAAATCAAGAGCAAAGTACAAGACAGACAACAGAAAACACGGAGGTAGATCTTTCTCAAATGGGCAAAGGACCAAGAGATGGGGGAGGGGTGGGGTGTAATGACAGGGCATGAACTTGAGCCACACGCGTGCAGCAGCTCCGCCCTGTGAGCACGAACACTGCACGCTGTAAACATGTCCTCATAAGAAAACAAAGCAAAAATCAATCAACATAATTCACACCACACAAACATGAGGAGAAACAACATGATTATATCAGGAGACACAGAAAAAGCACTTGATAAAACTGAACATCCATGCATAACAGAAACTCTTAGCAAACTAAAAGTAGAAGGGACCTCCCTAAATTTGATGAAAAACATCTACAAATAAAACAACCTCTAGCTGATATCGTACTTACCACTATGAGAGTGACTGTTGCCCCTTAAGATTTAAGGAATATGCAAGAATGTGCCATCCCACCACACCTATTCAAGATCACACTGGAAGTCTTCAATGGTGCGATAAAGAAAAGCACACTTTCCTACGGACAACGAAGGCACAAAACTGTCTCTGATTACAGAAGATATTACCGCACCCAAAGACAAGCCCAAGGAAATCACACGAAGATCACATAACTAATAAATGACTTCTAAAAAGTCATAGACTGCAGAGTCCATATTTAAAGCATTAGCTGTATTTCTATATTCACTCAGTGAGCATTTGGAATCCACAATTTAAAACTACCCTTTAGAATTACACCAAAGAACGAAATACTCAGCATACATATAACAAAATATGTGCACAACCTGAACGATGCAAACAAAACAAGCCCATAAAATAAAGCAAAGAAGATCTAAATAAACAGAGAAATGCTATGGGCATGAACTATAAGAACTAATATTATTATGATGCAAATTCTTCCCAAATGGATGTGCAGATTCAATGCAACCCCAATGAAAATCCTAGCAGAGATTTTTTTAGAAGCCTCCAAGCAGATATGAACATGAATATGCAAAAACTGAGGACTAGGCTTAGCCAAATCAATTTTGAAAAAGAAGACAAAATTTAGTGAACCCGCACTACTTTATCTCAATACTTATTATAGAGTTATTGTGACTCTAGTGCTGGCAAAAGGGTAGAAACAGAGGTTAACGGAACACACTGGAGCAGTGGGGGTGAACCTACGGCATGCATGCTTTTGTGTTTTTCTTTTAAGAAAACAGATGTTAATGTATGAGTTGTTTTTCTAAGCTAAAACCTCCGTACTGAGGTTTAAGGGTCTCCTGCTCCACTGACTGAGCTAGCCGGGCTCAGCGCGGGGGCTTAATGGCGGTGTTGGCACTTTGCGATGAATAGGTCGGGTGACCCCCAGGGGAGAGAGACTGAGAAGATGCCGAGCAGCCCCCGGGGCCCACCCAGAGCGGGGACAATCCACAGACCCACCTCCACGCGGAACCTGGTCTACTGGTGACAGGCCTAAGTGCCCGCTGGTGCCTGAGGCCTTGCAGTCCCAAACATATGCCTACATTGTGTCTGCACAGGCAAGACAGGAGAGGGGAAGAGAGAGGGGAATCACAGCGTACAAAAGGAGAAGAGCAAGGAAGGGACAGGAACCAGCTCCAGAGAGAGAGGGCTGGGCTGAGGTCAGTTCCGGTAACTTGAGAAATGGCAGCGTCCCAGGGTTGGGGCCGCGCAGGCAGGCACTCTTTTATCTACCAAGTGGAAGATAAAGTAGACCGTCAGCTACGGCCTGCAGGACTCTGGGCACCTACATGTCATCTGAGGAGCACAGATGCCTTCCAGCAACAGCTGGGACACCCCACTGTGGAAAACCAGAGGGTCCCCAGCGGCAGGGTCCCTGTCCAACTTCGGGGGCAACTGGGTCCCAGTGCAGGGCGGAGGGGGGCTCCCACCAAGGCGGCTCCATTCTTAGGGAGAAGGGAGTCAGTGGGCTAAGGAAGTCGTGAGATTCCTGCTGTTACACTCTGTCCCCGGGGGGCCCTGGGAAGGGGCTGGGAGAAACGCTGGCTGTGTTTCCTTCACCGAGGCTGCAGTTAATGGCAGTATTCGCCGCACAACATTGAGATCTGGCTGACACCAAGCCTTGGAGCTTTCAATTCAAAACAAGGCAGACATAATAAAAGTGAAAGTAAGACCGACAGCTGCCCTGGGCCAGGTTGGCGCTGGGCCCCTTTGGGCACTGTGGTATTCTGTCATCAACAGCCCAAGGTGGGTACTAATCTCCAGGTGAGGAAACCGAGTCACAGTTGGAAAGGAACCGATGTGGGGAAGGGGGGCTCAGAGAGGTATGGGCATTTCCTGGAGCCTGCACAAGTTGTAAGTGACCAGTTAGGAGCTGATCTCCACGTCTGCCTGTTCCAGACTGAATTCATGGCCCCACAGGGCCCCACACTAATTTATCCCTACACTGACAAAATATTTATTATTCAATTACATTATATTACACTGTATTGATTACGTTCCATTATGTTATCGTGTTACTTTATAATTAGCTGACACATGGTGTGCTTGTCTTTCTTAGGAACATTGAACTCTTTCTTCTTGTGATTATTAATACACATTAATTGTGCAAATTAATGAGTTTGTGGCATTTCAATGCACGCGTATTTCCTGCTTTGATGGTATCCACCCTCCTGTGTCCCTTCTCTCCAACCTCTTCCTGCCCTCATCCTTCTCTAAGGGGACTGCAGATGCTTTAAGGGTACAGGCTAAGTCTAATTTCTCTTGGAACCCCAGTGCCTAGCACGTCTACTTACATAAGGTAGATGCTAAGGACACTGGATATTAAAAATGTTTACTAAATTGATTGCTGTGAATGGAGCCATCAGGCACAATCTACACATGCAGGAGGCGGCTCTGACTGTCCAACAGGCCTAGACCACAGATGGACCCAGGAAAGTAAGAGTATTTTTGGAAAACCTGAGAGCATTACAGAATTCAGAGAAAAAAGCACTCCTTTTGAAACTGTTGCCATGGTAACTCAGCACAACGCAGAAGGCCAAAATGCTGTCTCGATAGAGTGCATCATCTTTGATTACCAAGCAGGAAGCGAACATTTGCCCTGGCAAGAGAGAAATGCTAGATGATGGGGATCCAGATCCTCAGGACCCGTCCCCCAGTGAGCTCAGGGTCCACCATGAGAAGCTGGGGCCTAGAAGGATCCCAGAACTGCACATTGTCTTAGAGGAGACTGGCTGAGGATCTCAAAGAGAAAGAGCCAAGACCAAAAGGCTCTACCTTCTGGTGGCCCTGACCACAAACAAGTGGCTGTGGCTGTGGCTGTAGCTGCGGCCATGGCCATGGCCTCCAGTGGGTTGGGAGTTGGCTGGGCCTCCCCATAGGCTGAACAAGAAGAGATCCTCCCATCACTCTGGGCATCATCAGCTTAGCAAACACAAGATGGTGAGGGGATTTTAAAGTTTTCCCTTGGGGAAGAGTTGGCAAAGGCAGCCCCAAGTTAGCACCTGCTCTACTCCACTGAAATCCAAGGCAACCCTGCAGGGACTCACCCACCTGCAGGCCATCACCTTAGACTGCCTTTCCCTGAGTAGAATAGTCTCTCGGGGGCCGCAAGTGATGGGCAGAAGGAGACCTGACAGGTCAGGTGTTCATTCCTACTCAGAACAGACACTTCACTGAGCATCCACCCGCCTCAGCCCTGGGTGACAGCGTGGAAGGCGGAGCACAAAGAGAACAGCACGTGATCCCTGATTGGAACAGAGAAGGAGAAGGAGGCAGGAGGGCAGAAGAAGAGTGCAGAGAACAAAGGAGATGAACCGGAGATGGAGTTATTCTACCCGTGCCCTGGGATAAAGACATCCCCAGGAGACCCGCCTCCCTAAGGGGGATCCTATGTGTTATTTTCTGTCCTCCTTTCCTCTATTGCAAAATCATTTTCAAGAATAATCATGACATGAAGCAAAAAGCCGGCTCCCCACCGGGAGTGCACATCAGAGCTACAGAAGCCCGCTTCATTCCAGCGCCTCCTCCAGCCACCAGGGCTGCACTGGCGAAGCTGCAGCATCGGCCCACAGCACGGAGATGGCTGTCCCTTGCTGACCTGAGCCGACGTGGGACACTTGTGGCCTCCCCTGCGGTTATTTCTGCAAACCCATGTGGGTTAGCAGGCAGAAAAGAGCGGCCCCCTGCTGCAGTCTGGGAAAGAGAGCTGTTGTGTTATGAGTAAGCTGGGCTCAATCCACAAGGAGGCTGCAGGGCCACCCGCCCATCTGGACTGACCGCGCCACTGTTGGACCTGAATCCCAGAGTGGAGAGGGACCTGCTGAGAAGGCGAGCACGGATGGGAACGGACGGACGTCACTCCTCAAAGCAAAGCCACCCTCCTGTTCCGTGGTGGGGAGAGAGGGCTTTGGAAGGGTAACTTCTCACTTTTTTACTCTCCCTGCCTGGTCCACCTGCCAGATGTTTCACAAGCATCTGATGAAAAGAGGTGGTAAGGTCCTCTTTTTGTGTGTGTGTGGTCTGACACCCATCCCTGTGTGATTCTGAATAGTACAGGACTGCACTGTCTCTTTGAGCCTCTGTGTTTTGTACACAGTAGGTGCTTAATAAGTGCCCACTGGCTTGTCTGGACAACATCGAGCCCATATGCTGCCCCCTTCATCAGTACCCTCCGGCAGGGGAGACTGTTACCCTGGAAATGAGCTCGTAGGCTCCTCCGAGCAGATTTAGGGCAGAGAGGCAGAGAGGCACAGGGTTCCTCAGGAAAGGGGGTGCTTGGGTGTCCAGAGGAGAAGACAGCTCTAAGGCCCTCATTTTCAGGCAGTGTGGGACAGGGCCCCAGCCCACGCCTGCGGGTCTGAAGGGATCGCGGCTCAGAAGAGGTTTCCTAAGGATGTGAGCAGCACCACAGCTTGCAGGGAGCAGGGCAGTGAGATTTTCCTGAGAAGAGGAACGTTTTTCCCTTTCCCACTGGAAAAGACAGCGCTGGTATTCAAAACCATCGATGGGGAGACACATGGGTGGCTGGAATCTCCGCCTCAGCTTTTCCAAGAGGCAGGGAAAACAGAGGAGTAGGTTAATCAAGGAAAACACAAAGATCCGTGGGTCTTTTCCGCTTGCTTCCTTGATTAACTCGGGGCCATTGGAGATCGCAGTCCTCCTCTTACAGTTCAGACAGAAGTGGGTGGGGCTCTGGGGTGCAGACACAGCTGCCCGGCCTCTCCTCTTTCCCACTTTCTGAACCTCACCTGTGGGACGACACCCCAGCGGCCAGCCTGCGGGAAGGTTCAGGGTGACAAATGCACACGGCAGGCCCTTGACTGGAGCTGCAGGCGAGACTAGAAGGGCTGTGACTTCCACATGCTAGCCTGGAGCTCAGGAGTTTGATTAACACCTCATTAAAGCAGAGTGTGATGACCGAGGAAAAAGACAAGGTGTTGAAATAATTGTTCCCTTGAGGGTTCCAGAGAGAGCTGCGGGTTTGTGCTGAGGTATGGGTTTCTTTAGATCTTGCTCACCCAAGGCTTTGTGTGTGTGTGCAGTGGTTACACTGTGGTTAACAAGTGCCACTTAAAAGCACATGCGGTCAGCTGCCCACATACCCCCTCCTTGAGCCTCCGGGGAATGTAGCTACTCAGGCGGACGTTCACCACAGACACTCTACCAGTGCCCCAAGGCTCTCCTGGTGGCCACGTTTGCTATCTGTCACACTCTCAAACAGGTAGCTCCATCCAAAAACGTGCAAGTGGGGGACCCCAGAGCTGGGTCATCTGTATTCTGATGGGGCTGATTTATTTTGATTGTCAACTTGACTGGATTGAGAAATGCCTAGGAAATTAGGAAAGCGTGGTTCAGGGTGTGTCTGCGCCAGGATTCCAAGCAGGACTGTCACATGGGACAGCAAAGGGGGAATTCCTGGATGCAGCAGCAGCATCCCACAGGCTGGGTTACCCGCACGGACCCAAGGCAGAAGGAGGCGGCAACTTTACAGCCTGACTTGCTCCTTCTGCTTCCCGGCTGCCACAGGGGAGGAAAAGGCTGCCCTGAGCCTCCTGGGAGAGGAGGCTCTGAGCCTGCCCAGCAGAAGGGCAGGGGGCCTTCTGAGAACAGAGCACTGGAAGTTCGGACACAAACATTCAAAATGCCTTGCATGTATGTGGCCTGGCTGAAGTGGGGCTGGAAAAGGTGTACTGGGGGCCTGGGACCTGCAGACCTGGGACCAGAGTGGTGGCCCCAGGAAGTGGTGCTTTATCCCATGGATCAGGGAGCAGGACAAAGCTCCCTGAGGCCAAGGCAAGGCAAGTTAAATGTATCAGGAGACAGCAGGAGGCCCCTTCGTCCACCTAGAGGCTCCTGCAGTGGTGCACTGTGCAGGAGGAGTTGCATCAGAGTGCTGTGTCAGTGTGTGAGAACTTGGGGACGTGTGTGTTCCCATGTCAAGAAATCCCCTGCCCCATTAGGGTCCCCTGTGGGGACTGCTCCAAAAAGCTGTGCTGGTCTGACAGGTAAGCCTGGCACCGTGGCTGACAGAGGGGGCACTAGGCTCCATGCTGGTTCCATGTGTGACTCAGGCAAGTGGCACTTTGGGGCCTCCGTTTCCTCATCTGTAGAAGGGAATTGATAAGGGGCTTTCCCAGTTTCTCATGCGGAGGCAGTGTCTGGCTCTCCATAGAGCTTGGTAGAGGTCACACTCCATAGTCTCCCTGTTCACTGTGCTTGCGAAGCTGTCTGCACAGGTTAGCACATTTGGTGTTCCAGGGAAGCCAGAGGGCCCGGTAGTACCAAGTCCCGTGTCAGATACACAAGCAGACTCAGGAGCGGTGACCTCAGCACACCCATCAGGACAGAGTGGGCACCGGAACCCGGGGGCAACCTGCGGCCCCCCACGGAAAAATCAGCTGCAGCACCTTTGGGCTGGGCCAGAAGGTGAAATTGTGGGAAGACCTGTCCTTCCTGGTCCCCATTTACCTCTGTCCTGCCCAGTGGGTCATGTAGGCCTCGGCCTAGAGACCTGCTGCATCTCATTCCCAAAGCTTTCCTCAGAAGGACGTGGCCCCATGGAAGCACTGCAGCACCTTCCTATGCTGCTTGTTAATCTCTGTCACACACCTGAGGGTCCGCCTTCATGGGAAAATTTCCCTGTTAACTTCAAATCTATCTCAAAGTTGTTGAATGCATCCTGCCTTGCTTGGAAATATTCTCCCGCTGGATGAGGGATCAGAGCTTTTTAAGAGGTCTCCAGCATGAAGGTAGGAGAAAATTCTCTGGGAAGCCAAAGAAGAGGCACGATTTTAAATTGGCCAATAGGCACATTTAACTCTAAAGCACTGAGCTCTGGGAGTCAGCAAGAGGGGAGATAGAAATGGTGTGGCCAAGGACCCTTCTTTTAGTGGAGCAAAGAGCACTGGTTATTTCCAGGAGCCAGAGCTGTGTCTGTGAGTCAGGAGAGTGTGCAAAACACAATAAGCCATTCTTTGTGTGCAGACAGAGGCAGGAAGAGCCACAGCAAGGAAGGAACCCCCGACAGGGTGGCACAGTCACAGCAGAGCCAGTGATCCAGGCAGAGAGCCTGGAGGAAAGAGGGCGCCTGGCTGGTAGTTCATGGCCCAAGCCCACATAGCTCAGTACCTTTCACCTCTACAGCCTCTGCTGCTTCATCTGATACATGGGCTTAATGGTTGTGTTAGTCAGCTTTTTGTCACTGTAACAAATACCTGGGATCGTCAATTCAGAAAGATTTATCCTGACTTACAGTTGTGGAGGTTTCAGTCCACGGTCAGCTCACAGGCCTCTGGTAGAGGACCGTGTGGTGGATGAGCAGTACAGCAAAGCCACTCATGGCCAGGAAGAGGGAAAAAGGGGACGAGGCCAGTGTCTTACACTCCCTGTCCAGCTCACACCTTAGGGATGTAAGACCTCCCTGGGGCCACTCTTAAATTTGTACCACCTGTCCTGAGGTTGCAGCCCTCAAGGCCTGATCGCCACCTAAAGGCCCCCATTCTTACTACTGTGGCACTGGGGACTAAGTTTCAGTGTGAACCTTGGAGGCACGCATACTGCAGACCACAGCGGCCCTCTCTCACTGACCACGTCCAAGTACCCCTTGAGCCTCACCAGTATCCACTGTCTCGGTCACCTTCATACTGGCCATGACCATGATAAGAGGAGGTACTTTCTGAGGCCAGCATCCCTGCTAACTGATTGTCTTAGAGCTGCAGGGGATCCTCAGGACTCAACAGGATCCTATGCCAGGCGCAGTGACCAGTGTTTTCACCAAACATCACAGAAAGAGTGTGATTAGCCACTAGTACTGGCAGGTAAGAGATAGTGAAGCTACATGACTATCCAGTCACTTAAGCCAGAAAGAGGCCAGAGAGAATCCGGATCAGGATGTTCTGGGCTACATTCCAGGGCTTTGCCCATCTCTGTGCACAGAAACTGGGCCTGTGGTCCTTTCACTCCACCTTAGTTTTGCAGACCAAGAAAGAGGCAGGAGTGAAGCATCACAACAGGCACCAGGTACCGACCTGGCTCTGCACATGCCTGGCCCTGTCTCATCTTCACAACTCCACAAGGAGAGAAAGTCATCATCCGCAAAGTTACAGCTGAGAAAAGACAGCCTGGGGGCCACATCATATGTTTGGCCTCCCTGCTGGTCTCAGGGTCAGGACTCAAACCTGGGTCTGTCTGACTCTACTTTCAAACTTTTATCACTGTGCTATGCTGAATCCGAACCTGGGACTCAGAAAGAGAATAGCTGTCTCCCTCACCTCCTAAGAGTGACACAATATGCAAGGCCAAAGAGCAAGTTTTGGGAGGCCCAGTTCCAAGCCTCCCCACCTTCAACCCTAAGAAAGGCACCCAGGCAGCACAGCATCCCCATGCTGGAGGCTCAGGCTGCCTTGCCGAGTGAACCCCATGCATGGCTGTGAGGTCTCTGGCACACAGAGGCATCTGTGGGAGGCCGGCAAACTGGCTGCCCATCAGTGCACTGTGCTCTGCTCTCCCTAGTCAGTCCCCCTGGGAAGCAGCAGCCAGCGCCTGCTGTCAGCCCCACACTGTGCTCCAGGAGGCTGTGGCCATGGAAATGGCACCATGATGGTTTTCCTGAGCCTGTGTCACAGGGTGGGACATCCCACACACTGCGTGTTTATTGTCTCCTGTCACTCATCCTTAAATCCCAGGGGGCAGGGTCTAGCGATGGGTTAGGAAACCAAGGCTCAGAAGGCAACACTAGGGCCTCAGAACCCAGATGTGCCTGGGCTGAGTCCTCCTGACCTGGCCGCCTAGGTGCTCACCTTCAGCTGGTGTCTCAGGGCCAGGATGGCAATTCTGCACCATCTGGCAGGGCAGGGACCGGAGGTCAGGGAGGATGGTGGGGATGGCAGGATCAAGTGGCCAGCAGGCTGGGGGACAGGTCACTGTGGCTTTGGGTCCTGCTGCTTCTACACCAGGCACAGGGACAGGGCTCCAGGACCCGAGTTCAAGAAGTCCCTAATGGTTCTTCTTAAAGGTGGGGATTTGGCTGCAGACACTAGGACCAGAGAGGTTTAGGAGTCTGGCTAGGGCCAGGAGCGGGAAGGCCAGGCTGCCAGCTCAGATTAGTGCAGCAGCATTGTGAAGGATGAACATAAGTAAATGTTTTGGAGAAAATTCTCCTTGGGTCCCTTAAACTCTGCATCCCTTTGGGTAGAGGCACCGGCAGCTTTTCTTCGGGACTCTGTTCAAAAATGCTTGTATGGTCAGTAGCCTTGAAGAAAGAGAGTCCCTGCAGGGCACTGGGCACATTTGCTTCCCGACAAGGTTAACAAAGAGGCTATGTCTCTCCTACAAGGCAAAGGCCGGACAGGTCTGTGGCAGCCTCTTTTAACAGGGTGGGCTTCCCTATGCCTGAGGGTTTCTGGCTGTTATTCACACCACTATGCGCACAGAAATTTAAAGGACGCTGATTATACTCTGATTTCTCTTCAGATCATATAAATCTTTCACCTTTTTTCTAGAAGGACGCCAGTGTGAATTAGGACCCCAGCTGCAGGCATGCAGAGTTGGGAAGCCCTCCGAAAAGCTAGGCCTGGGGTCTCCTGACTTTGCTGGCATCACAGACACTGCAGCACAAATTTTCAGACCCTTCACAGTTCTTGACATATCTGTGTCAAGGTCCAGAAATATCAGTTGCACAAATTCCAGAGGGGAGACCCTTGGCTCAACAACAGCACTCAGGAAAGACAGAATCCCCCATCACGATAAGCTGAAGGTTCAGCATTGCACAAGGCAAGAGTTGGCTCTCCCTGGCCGTGTTAATGAGGGTATCAGTGCTAGATCCCAGGAGGTGAAAAATTTTTCCAGAGTACCAACTCTACTACTAAAAAGCCTCACAGACCATAATGACCTAAAGAAGACAGCTAGGGGATGGGGCAAGGCAGTTGGAGTGTGAGGGATGGTATGGGTGGCTTGGTGCTGGCCAGGAGAAAGCTAGAACCTAGAGGTGTTGGAGAAAGCTAGAACTTAGAGGCAATGTGGAGGTATCTAGCAGGCTGATGCAAGATGAGTTTTGAGGTTTAGTTTTTCTCCTGCTTTTATTCTTTTTAAGTTTTATTTTAAAGGCAATAGTACAAAAAAAGAATAATAGCAAAATACAAACAAAACAAAGCAAGGACATTAGAAATGCTACTGGGTTTCAAACCAAATGACAGGGATTAACAGTGGTTGTTATATTACATAATGTTATCTTCAGCGAAGTTACTCAGATTGCCAGAAGAATAGAAGATTGATCAAACCATTAGAGGGAATAAGAAAATAATAATTGAAAGAACGTTAGAGACAATACATAGACTCTCTGCTCTCCCTTAATTCACTGAAATATTTACCAGGCTGGGCCACAGCAGCCCTGACGTCAGTGGGTTGAAAATTGTGCTCTCCGGGATGCTCAGCCAGGAGGCTGCTCTGGGGGAAGCTGGACAGAGCCGGGGGCAGCAAAGGACAGGAAGTGGTGGGGACCCCCAGCCAGGACGGGGCAGGTCCCCCTCCACGCCCACCCCGCTCTCTGCAGTCTACCAGCTGTCACTCAGCTGGTTCCTGGGCTCTGCGGTCAGACCTCCCCCTGACCCTGGCTTAGCCCCTTCCTAGCTGGATTATTTGGCCCTGATCCTTGGGCTCTCTGGGCCCCACCTCATCTCTGAAATGAGCACATAGAGTTTCCCACACAGCCGGGTTGGCAGCACCTGGTCTGGCCCTGGGCGGAGGTTCCCTCATCTACGTCATCTGATCTTTCTCCTCCTGCCTCACCTGCCTGCCCACGACCAAGGCTCCGTGTGACGTGCACGACCCGCAGTGCTGGTGAGGGGTGACGGAGGTGACAAAGGCTGGCGTCCTGACATTCCCACACAGCCCTTCTGCGGGGCTGCACTGCCTGATTGATCGAGCAACAGGAGACCCAGCGGGGCCGGGCGGCGCCTCCCTGGGAGGGGCGAGGGAGTCGGCGAGGAGGCGGGCAGTGTGGGCAGTGCCGCCATCAGCAGCGCAGGGGGCCTGGGAGAGAGCACTAGTCACCCCCTCAGATCTCCTCCCAGCTGCCAGAAGCCAAGATTTCATGTATTTCTAATCGTCCGCCAGATCTCTGTGCTGAAGAGGCAGGTAGGGAGCCTCACAGGGCCGGGCAGGTCCCAACTGCTGGCTGAACCACAGGCTGCCCCACTGGACAGGGCTCAGGTTGGAGTCACCTGTCCCTGTCCCTTGTATCCTCCTTGTAGGGAATGAGCTTCCCAGGGTCCAGATTTTGGGAGAGGCCTAATACCACCCAGCCGCCTCGTGAAGCTGGCACCCTTCCGAATGCCAGCACCGAGACCCAACCCCTGGCTGTGCAGGGTCTCCTTCATATCTCTTGGAAGGTCCTGTTACAGGACACCCGGAGGGAGCCAAGTGGTATGGCAGTCGGGAAGAAATCTGTTCAGTGTGGGTGTGCTCTGCCTTAGCAGTGGGGAATAATTCCTTTCAGACTAAATACGGCTCTGGTCTGCCTAACAAATCTTAAAAGCAACCCCTGAAAGACTCAGGCTATTCTCAAGTAACTGAACTGCATCCCAGGACAACCTTCAAGGATATTTACAGGAATACAAACATATCTAGCCTGCAACAAGGTAAAATTCACAATGCTTGGCACCCAGTCAAGAATGATCAGTCATGCCAAGCAGCAAGAAAAAAAATGAAGCACATTTGGAGAAAGGACAGTCAATCAAAACCAGCTCAGACCCCACACAGGTTTACAGCTGTTAGACAAGGACCATTAAACCAGTGGTTATAACTGTACTGTACATGCTTTTAAAAGCTAAAGGAAATACTGCATGTGTTAAGAATGAAAGACTTTTAAACAGAATAAATTAAGCTTCTATAAACAACCACAGTTTAACAGATCATAGACACATTGGCTGAGATTGTTAGCAGTTTAAGTATTGCAGAATAAAATGTTGATGAACATGAAGATATTTCAATAGTCATTATCCAAATGAAACACAAACAGAAGACTAAAAAAAATGAATACAATATCAATGAGCTATGAGAGAACTTTAGGTAGTCTAATACATGGATAAAGCGCCTCCAAAGGAGAAAAGAAGGGATGGGAAAAATGCACAAAGAAGTACTAGCAGAAAAATTTACAAATGTGATACAAAGTAAAACCTACAAATGTATCTACAAGCCAAAGCATAAAAAAACACTGTGATAACTGCATAAAGTCACATTGCAATCAAACTGTTCAAACCACATTATAAGGAGAAAACCTTAAAGGCAGCCACAGGAGGTGGGGGGACATTATGTTCAAAGAAACAAAAGACGGACAGCAGCAGATTTCTCACTGAAAACAATATAAGGAAGGAGTAGTTGGAACAGTATCTTTAACCAACCTGCCAACTTGGAATTCTAGGCCCAGTGAAAGCGTCTTTCCAAAATGACAGCAAAGAAAGAAATGAGGTTTTCACAGACACACAGAAGCTGAAAGAATTCTTCACCAACATTTCTGTAGCACTGGACACACAAAGTTTTTCGGGTGTAAGGTCCATGATGCTTCACTGAAATGTGGATCTACGTGAAGGACACTGAAAATAATGACTACAGGGGAAAAGAAAAGAGCTAAGACCTTGTCCCTCTTATTTAAATCATTCAAAAGAAAACTTTTAACAAAGATAGTAGCAATGTAGCCTGAGGTTTATAACACATGCACAAGGAAATGTGTAGCAATAGCACAAAAGGGAGAGGGAAATTCACTTGTAAATTTCCTACTGTATATGAAGTGACTTACCACTTGCAGATGGGCTGAGAGCTAAAATGTGAAAGCAACTACTAACACAGAAAAGTGTTGTGTCTAATAACCTAACAGAAATAACATGGAAAAATAAAAATTTCTCAACCCAACAGAAGGCAGAAAAAAGAAAAAAGAGAATAAAGGACAGATAAGAAAAATAGAAAATATGGTAAATCATTATCCTTAAACCACACCATATCAAATTACATTAAATGTAAATGGCTTAAGCTCTTTAATTAAAAGCCAGAGACTGTCAGACTGGGTTTTAAAAATACGTTCTTTAAAACTCATGCCAACACATTAACCTGCACCCAGATGTTTATAGCAGCTTTTTTCCATAGATGCCAAAACTTGGAAGCAACCAAGATATCCTTCAGTAGAAGAACAGATAAGTAAAGTGGTATAGCTACACAATGGAATATTACTCACTGATAAAAAGAATGGGCTATCAAGTCAAGAAAAAACATGATGGATGCTTATGTACACATCACCAAACTGACCTGAAAAGGCTACATATGGAATAATTCTAATTTACTATGGAAAGGGGAAAGCTATTAAGACAGTAAAAAGATGAATGGAATATTTTATCAGGGATTAAGGGGAAGGAGAGAAATAGGTGGATCCAGAGAGGTTTTAAGGCCTTGAAAATACTTCACATACTCCTGTGACAGTGGATACACGTCCTTATACATCTGTCCAAATCTACAGTATGTCCAACACCAAAAATGGACCCTATTGTGATTGTAGATTTGGGTGACGATGACCTATCAGTGCAGAGGCATCAACTGTAGCACATGTGTCACTCTGAAGAAGATGCTCAAGATGAGACAGGCTGTATGTGTGGGGCAGAGAGTACATGGGAAAGCACTGTACTTTCATTTTTTTTGAACCAAAAACTCAAATACATAAATTCACAAAATAAAAACTAAGTCAAAAAATAGGATATCGTGGCTGAGGCCTGTGTTTGAATTCTGATTGTGTGCCCTTGGGGAGTAACTCGGCCTCTCCAGGCTGTGTCAGAAGGACCTATCCTTGTGGCTGTTGTAGGGATTCAGTGAGATGGAACTCACGCATTGTTTAGCACAGGGACTGCCCAATACCTTACAGGCATTTGATGAATGGCACAGGGTCATCTCCAGGGGACAGAACAGGGAAGGAAGGAACAGAGATAGGTCTCCATCTCCTCAGGGTAGCAGAAGCGGGTAGATTAGATGTTACCTGAACACTCATTGTCCACCTCCAGATGCCCTGGTGCTCTGAGCTCCGTGAGATGTCAGTTTCAGTTCAGATATCTGGAGTCTTAAACCATGAGCTGGCAACTCGGCCGGGAAAACTTTCTCCAGAGTTTCACCTCTTCCTTCACTGCTCATTACACCCTTTTCTGAAGAGGTAGATCTAATTAGAATGATAAAATAGCTTTTTGTGGGAATTTAAACAAGACAGGCCCTTTGGTTAAAAGCATTTGAGATAACAGACAATTTGTATTCTAATGATAAGTCTTGCCTTAAGAAAGCACTAAGTCATGGATTGCCAGGCTCCCTGGAGCTCTTTTCCTGAGGAGTGGTGTGCTCCTGTAGGGATGAGAAGCTTCTGCTAGTTTCTCGCTGATCTGCCTGAAAGATCCTATAGGCCCCTGAGTGTAGCTAAGACTCATTCAAAAGAAAATAGAATTACTTCTCCAGTGCTACCAGACATTTTTTGGTGCTTTCCTCTCTCCATGAAAAATAATTAAAATGCAAATTAACTGTGAGTTTCCTAAGGTCCTGGGAATGAGACAAACTGGGACTGGCAGGGAACAGCCCAGCCTCTCTGCTACTCTGAGAACCATAAGTTGTCCCCTGAAAGGACAGACCAGTGTCAGCACGATGGCCCAGAGATGACTGTGCCCTCCCACTTTTGACAAGGCCAAAGAAGGCTCCCAGGGGCAGGTTGATGGGCAAAGTGGGTAAACCCCCAGTTCCTCAAATATAGAAAACCTTCCCAGATCTCCCCCAAGATAAGGTCAAGCCAATGACACTGCTATTCTGAAGGTCAGATGGGGTTGCATGTCAGCAATGCCACGTGGCTCAGCATCCTACCATCATGGCCCGCCTCCCTAGTAACGAAGGACTTCCGTCTGGGCTTGGCAGTATGCAAGATTTTGCCAGGCTCTGCACACACCCGTCCAGTTTGGACGCAAGGCCCCCACTTCCCCAGGAGGAACCCAGCCCTCACACCTGCTCCTTTGGGTCCCCGCAGTGCCAGTCTCTGGTGACAGCCACCAGTGCTCCTTCCCTCCCTCCCGGGCACATGTGCTGTCCCCACAACAGCAGTCAGAATCCGATTCCCCTCCCAGGCCTTTCTTGAACAAGAAACTCCAGTGCTGGTGACATCCTGGGGCACTTCCAGGCTCATTTTAAAAAGCCATAGTTTCCTAGGGTCTCCTAGGAAGGAACTGGAAGGAAGGTGAGATCATCCAAAGAAATCAGGGGATGAAATGCCAAGTGGCAAGAGCGGCCAGGTTGTCCGAAGGTGTCTGTCATGTGTGTGAAGGAGCCACGTGCCAGGAGCTCACACTCCAGCCCCAGGGCCCCTGCTGATGTTTGGGGCAGAAAACAAAACCAAATGGTCCCCCCAGGCTGAACAAAATAAACGGTTTTAAGCCATTAAATATAACCAGAACAACAAGCAGTAAGTAGCCAAAGGGCCCACACCATGGATGTTTGGTTTGTGAAAAATGTCTAATTAATTGCCAACATGAAATGGAAAGCATAACTTTGGGTTTCTGCAAAGCCCGGGAGCCCCACCCTGTGTATCAGCATGGCCGAGTGAAGAGCTTGAAAGCCCCCACAAGGCCTTTCCATCCCTCAAGTCCCTCAGATGACCTGGATTCCCCTCCCTCAGCACCTGCCCCGTCCATTCTGCTACCATGGCAGGCCCTGGCTCCTGCGTCTGCAGACAGCTCCTGCCTTAGTAACCTTCCCAGATGCTGGTGCAAAGTGCTTGGCACCAACACCCCGAAGCTGGGAAGTTTTATTTTGGCTCATGGTTTGTGGAGGTTTCAGTCCAGGGTCAGCTGGCTCCAAGGCAGGGTGGCATGGCACAGGGGCATGGCAGAGGAAAGCTGCTCGTGGCGTGGCCTCTGACCAAACCCTCCTCTCAACAGCAAGCCACCCATACCCCGCATAATCTCGCCTCAGTAAGGACCTGCCACATCTGAATAAGGCTTCAGGGGAACGTCTAGATATAAACCATCCCAGCTACACAGGATCAAATTTAGCTCAAGCAACCTGTGGAAGCCTCCTCTGCCTCATGCACTGGGTGAGGTGCCTCTGTGGGCTCCCAGCACCTGCATTTACCTCCCAGCAGGAACCAGGTCAAGGCCTCCTGACCCCAGCACTCCAAGCAGGGGCACATTTGCTGAATGACCAAAATGGACAGCATCTTGTTCTCACCCTACAGATGATGAAGCTGAGGTTTAGAGAAGCCATTTGATCAGTGCATCTCTAAGACCAGCGTCCAGGAACACAAGAGCCAATGCCTTTATCCTTTATGGTCTTCAGATTCTGTTATGCATTGCATTCATCCCCTCAAAAGATATATATTCCATCCTAACCCCAGTACCTTTGAACATGACCTTACTTGGAAAGAGTCTCTGCAGATGAAGATGAGTTCATGCAGGTGGGCCTTAAGCTAGGAAATCTGGTGTCCTCAGAAGAAGAGACACAGAAACAGAGGGCCATGTGATGTTCAAGGGAGAAACTAGAGCAACACATCTCAGGGCGAAGGCTGCTGGCCACAGCCAGGAGGCGGGCAGGGAACATGTTCACTCCCAGGGTCTACATAGAGCCCCTGGCAGGCTGCACTTTCAGTGTGGACCTCGGGCTCCCAGGACTATAAGAAAATACAGTTCTGTTGTCTTAAGCGCCCTGGTTTGCGGTTATTTGTCACAGCACCCCTTGGAAACACACAGCAACTACTTTAAGACTTTGCTTAAAAATGTCTGAAACACAACATTCTGCATGCACAGCAGGTGAGGTCGTGGAGAGGACCTTAATTTTGGAGCAAATCCTGAGGTTACATTTTCCGGACTTGTATTTTAAGTTGCTGAATCAATATTGCTTTTGGCGACTTCCTGTGGCCAAGTGATTTTTTTTTGTGACTGAGCACAGACCAGAGAGCCAAGGACAGTTCCATCCAGCAGAAACAAAGCGGGGAGCCCTGCTCCGTGGCTTGGCGCTCCCAGCCTTGGTCCGGCCCAAACCACAGGAGCACGAGGCCCCACCCCAGAGTCCACCCAGGCTCTCCCCAGAGTAGCAGATGGGGCTTCCCCCCAGCCCTCTGGGGGTCTCAGTGGGCCTGCAGTGGTTCCAGGGTGCTGGGAAAAGTGGCTGAGCACCCAGTCTTCACACCCAGGGAAGGTAGCTGATGTCATCACGGCACATCCCTGAAGGATGTCCCGTAAATGGCCAGCATGGGAGATGCAAAGCTTCCTAAAGTGGCTCTGTGCTCTGGGTCTTAAACCACAAACAGGAATCATACTTAACATGCAGGCGGAGAGCAAGCATGGGCTTTATAGTCACACAGACTGAGTTTTGTTCAACTCATCGGTTAACACACAAAGGTGCGTTCCTGAGGCCACCCATTCCTGCACCTTCCATCCTGTATGGGGCGGAGATTTTTCCAAGGCACTGCTTCAGCTGTATTCCATTCCCCTGCTCCATAATTCACCGTGGCTCCCACTGCCCTGATTAAATGTGAACTTCTATAACCTGCCCCTGCCTCTCTCTCCCGGCCCTGCTGTGTCTCTTACCCTCTAGTTCTCTGTGTCTCCTGGGCTTCCCTACCTCCCTATCTCTCCTCCTAGAACAGTCTCATCTGCAGGACTACCAAGGAAATCTGCCCGTAGTCCTAATCTATCTAGACCCATTCCCAAAGTCGTAAGGACGACAGGCATTCCATTTGACGCCTTGTATTCCCTCTTTTCCTGGACACACATCCCGTTGTGTCCTCATCCACCCTTCTGCTGAGGATCCACTTTGAGCCAGGCTTGTTACCTGCCCAGAACTTGATCCATTGCCCTTGGTGATCCATCATGTGTCCAACATCTGCAAGCACCAGAAAGAAAACCTCTGTTCCTTTGAGCCCCAGGCCGGAGTCCCTGTCCTGGTGCCTTGATACAAATCAGGTAAGCAACACTGAGGAAATGAGGGACACATGGCCTTTTCTCTATGAACTCCCCACTGCAGAAAAAGAGGCTGTGTGAGGGGACAGGGACAGCCACTCAGCCTGGTGGTCACTGCGTACACCTGAGCGGAGAGTGTGTACCTGCTTAGGACAAGCACTGCACAGTCCCCCATCAAAGAGCCATCCTAGCACCGCCCAGTGGGCTGCAGCCTGGAGAAAGGCACCACAATGAGGCCCTTATAAGCAGCTAAGTCAGATAGAAATAAATACACAGTCAGAGAGGGGCTGGGTTCTCAAGGAAGTCAGCAGAAAAAATAAAGACATCAGAACTGTGGCTGCAGGTGCATCTGAAGGAGACCAGGCCTCAGGATAAAGATGTGATGGCCAGGCCTGTATGCCTCCCTCAGGGATCGGCAGTAACATGGAATTATACTGTAATCAGCCCCACCTGGTCCAGGAAGTCCAGCTAGCCATCAGTCACCAGGTGATGACCAGAGCATCCAGACCCATCCCTTCCCAAGATGTGCCTTTGTTCTTTCCATGTCCGCTTGGTAGGAGACCTGCTTCCCTACTGGATCAATATTAGCTAAACAGTCATACTTGTCGTTCTACAGGTTGTTTGTAGCTTGACCCCGATGGACCCACATTTTGACTCTGCTGTATGAACTACCCCTGACAAAGGTCCCTGGAGTTTCATTTCTCCTATATCAAGAACACTTCCAGGTGCGGGTGAAGACCCAGAACTTTGCTGAGTAGAGACCCAGATACTCCAGCCTAGACCTGATACAAGTTCTCCTTACTAACAGTGTCCTTGGGTAAATGATTTAACCTTGCTGAAGTCTAGCGTCACAGTGTGTAAAATGGAGAACAGACTGGCGAAGGTGTACACCAGTGAAGTGTGCTAAGTAGCCTGCATCTGGCAGGAAGTAGATGTTCAATAAACCTTAGCGGATCTTCCACTGGTAAATCACTTCGCGTTTCTGCTCCTTGTGGCTAGCACAGTACTTAACAGGTGATCAATGCTGAACATCTGTCAGCAGGAAAAAAACTGGCCAAGTGAGCTTAAATTGTAAATAATAATAATAGTAATAATAATAATAAAAAAAATAACTGTGTCTCTGTAGGTTTTGCCCATTGGTGCTGAAAAGCCCTGTATTTATTTTGTCAAGTCACCATAGCAACTGTTGCTGTTCCAGGAACAATGATCAATTTACCTTGTAACTATGGAAACGCTAGGGGGGTTATCCAGAGGGGAAGGCAGCCACAGACACCTGCTAAGCGCCTCTCCACCCAGAAATAAACCCCGGAAAACCTCCTCAGTGATCACAGAACTAAAGCCACCTCTATCTACAAGAATTTTGGCTATTTTTTTTACATGACAATATTTATAAGCATGGGGTTCAGGAAGAAGAGACAGATCAGGCAGAAAAAGGACCAGCAATACTCCGAAGGGCAATCAGCATTTGGGAAACTCATTAAAGGTCAGACAAAAGCTGGGATCTGGACTCCCCAGAGCAGACCTGGGGACTCCGGGTCCTCCGACGCCTCCCCACCGGGACACGCGACCCACATACGGCCTGGATTTCGTCCATACATTTCAAAACGGCTCCTACCAGGGGGGAAGTTGGGGGGAAAGCAGTGTCCCCTCAAACTTCCTTCCAACGACAGAAAAGAGCAGCAGGTGGGGTTCCTGCCATCCACCCAGGGGACAGAAGGGGGCCTGGGTGGCCTCCCCACCCTCGGCCCCCAGAGAGACCGTGACAACCACAGGAGAAGCAAGGTCTGCTTAACGGTAGATGGAGCGTACTGTCCCCGGAGCCCGCCTGGGGTCCGCACTGAGTCTCCCCAGCGGCCACATGCTGCTCCAAAGGCTCTGCCTTTGTTCTGGCTCCAGAGAGTTAAGGCCAGAAATGCAACACCCACTAGAGGGGGAGCCCAGCGGGAGGCTCCTGCCAAGCTGAGCCGGTGCGGGGAGGTCAACCGTTTCCCAGCCCCAGCAGCCCGTTTGCGCGCAGGGAGGAATTGTGGTCCTGCTGGGCGCTGATGGCCGTTAGACCCGGCGCAAAGCAAAAATGGATAAAATGATCTCTGGGCTTCGATGCTCGGCGGGTCACAAAGCCGATCCCACTGCCTCCCTCAGGCAGCCGGGGCTACGGTCCTCACTCACAGGGGACGGGGCGCGCTCGAGGTCACCAGCAAGCCACAGACTACCCGCGCAACACAGGGCATGGAACGGCCGGGCGGCCCACCCACCCGGGCCGCGCTCGCCAACCTGGGCGGCTCCAGGGTCCGAGAGGGCTCAGCGGGTGGGGGCGGGGTGGGGAGGAGGTGGCGCCGGCGGCTGCCCGGGTTGCTCGAAGTCTTCTGCTCCTGGAGGCCCCGCACACGGGGTGCCAGGGGGACCCCCGCGCCCCACCCCGGGGGGGCTGAGCCCGCCACCTCGGGCGCGCGCACAGGTGGGGCCACTGGGCTCGGGACAAAGGACCAGGACGCGGACACAGGGCGGGCGCCGGCGGGCAGACTCGGCCAGGAGGGGGAGGCGGGGACCTGGAGCCTCTTCAAACTCGGCGACCGCGGCGCGTGGAGGTGGCGTCCCCCGTTACCTGTGCGGCCATAAAAGAGAGATCCATGGTGTCGCCGCTGCTCCGGCCGCCGCCCGCGCTCGAGTCCTCGCTGCTGCTGGGGCTGCTCCAGCTGTCCACACCGCCTGCCGGGAGCAGGTCGAGCAATGAGCAGGCGCCCCCGGACCCGCGCGCAGACCTCACCAGCCCCGGCGTGGCGGCGTCGCGAGCCCACAGGGTGCCCCCGGCTGTCGCTAGGCTCCCGCTGCAGAGGGTGAGGGGGCGGGGCCGGGGCGGGGCTGGAGGTGGGACGAGGAGGAGTGGGGAGGGGACCCTGCGCCCCTCCACGTGACCACTCCCAACCCCACCCCCAGGGCAGGGCCGGGTCGCCACCCACGGTCTGCGTGGGTCTCGTGGGAAAACTGAGGACTGGGGTGGGTGCAACAACCAGCCTGCAGCCGGTGTCTTGGTGTTCGCGCCCCGCTCTGTGCTGTGGACCCAGCCTTCCAGGGGCCCTGGGCAGTGCTTTCCTGGGGCTGGCGCGCTTTGCTCTGCAGGGCGAGGACCAGGATCTAGGTGAGGCGGGGGGAACGCAGCTTTCTGAGCCCACTCTGCACCCAGTGTCCAGTGTTCGTCTGGATCTGGAACTGGGCAGAACAAAGTTTGAAATCTAGTTTCGCCTTGCGGTTGGGCAAGTCAGGATCTCTTTAAACCTGGATTTTCTTGTCTACAAAGTGAACATTTACAGAACCCAAGAATTGAAAGTGGTGTCCTATAGAGCAGAACACGGTGAGCTCTAACATGGCCTGGCTGTGGGTGGCCTCTTGTAGGAATGCACAGTGCACCACCTGCACAGTGGTACCCTTACAAGCTAAGCCATGCAGATGCCACAGCAGACATGCAGGGAGCAGCAGAGGGGCCTAGAGGTGTGCAGGGGTACATGTGGACACCCCAGGCTGGGAGGCAGGTGAAGGCTTTTTTCCAAGGACACACTGTGCTTTAAGGGTCTCAGTGAGTGTTACCTGGTCCCCTGTGAGGGCGGCTCTCCCAGGACTCAGGCGTGCTTGTCTTGAGGCTGGCGCACCCTGTGAGGGAGGCAGCCATTCGAAGCTGTTGAGTGAAGAGATGGAGGAGGCGTTCGAGGTCATCCAGCAGCCAGATGGTGTTGGGGGAAGGGGCCAGAACCCCACCGACCCCCTGCTGGCTTCCAGGAAGGCTTCTTTCTCTTCCTTCTTCCTCCTTCCGATCCTCTCCCCTCTCCTCCCCTTCTTTTTTTATCTTCTCTCCTCCCTCTTCTTCCTCCCTCCTCCCGCTTTGCCTCCTCCTTCTCCACACGGATATCCAATCTTCCAGCCCCACCCCTACACCAGTCCTCTGTCCCAGGCCTCAACCAGGTCTGTGCCTCCCCCACCTCCCCACCCCTGCCACCTGCCTGGCCACTGCGCAGGACCTTCCTTGTCTCCTTGACTGCTGTGAAAACATTATGTGCTTTAGGCTGAAGTCTCACATAGCTGAAAGGACATACACACAATGTGTGTGCAGTTTAAATAATGACAAAAGCCCCTTGCATTTTTAACTAATGAAAGAAGAAGCAACAGTCTTTAAACTCTGGTGGGACTGACTCCGAAAGCATCTCCTGCCCGCCTTGCTATTCAGGGTCTGTTTTATCCTGAGTGCTGATCTTACCCTTGCTCTTGCTTTCCTTCATAGTTTACCTGCTTTAATCCTTTACGGAAAAGGGAAGTGGTTTTTTGATGTATTCTTCCCTGATGCTACCCCTTTTAAAATCAGCAGTAAGTGTTTGTGCAGCTGAAGGTCTGCAGCATGCTGTGTTCACGCACCAGCCTTTCGATGGATATGTGCATGAACTCCAGATATTCTGTTAGAGAAAACAGTGCTTCTGTGAACATTCTTGAACTTGTCTCTTGATGCAGAGAATGTGCTATGAAGCAAACTGCTTAGGTTGTCTGTATTTTTACTAAATAGCCACTTTCCCATTTTCAAGAAGGTTTTTACCCATTGTACTGTCCCACCAGTAGCATGCATGAGCTCTTATTGCTCCCTTTCTTCACCAAGACCTTGTGTTTTTAGACTTTTCATTCTTGCCAGCATGGTACGACGAAGCGGTGCTTCATTCGGATTGAATCCTCATTTTTCTGATGACTGATGACATTAAACATTTTATGTTGACCGATCTCCCACTTCCACAGGTAAGAGACCCCTTTCTTAAAGTGCCCTTTAAAATTCAGTGGTTGGTATTTTTCTTGTGACTCTGTGAGCGTATCTGTGTATTTTAGATACTAATCTTGCTGTGTCTAGGTTTTGTAAATAGCTTCTTTCAGCTTTTGTATTTCATTTTACTCTATGTTTTCATAGACAGGCATTCTCAACTCTGATTCAGTCAGAATTTACAGTATTTTCCTTTACAGTTAGCCTTTATTCAAGAAATCTAGCGCCATTCTGACTCAGTCCTTTGAGACTAACTGAAACACGACCAGGCAGGTGTCCTCACTCTGTTCTTTAGGAGTTTCTTGGCTACTCTTGACCTTTTACTCTTCTGGGTACGTTTTGGAATTACTTTGTGGGCTCTTTGAAATAGACTAGACTGGATCTCATTGTCTCAAATCTTTCGGGGGATAATTGCCATCTTGAATATTATGAATACTTCTCTTGAAGCGCATGATGTATCCCTATTTAAGAGATAGAGGGAGAAAAGAGAAGGGAGAGATAAAAGGTATTTTACAAAAGATAGCAGTATGAATAAATACAATCCTGAGGTGTCAAATAATAAATGGTAATATTTTTATATGCAGAGCTTGCCAATCTTTTGCTAAGGTAATTCCACTATGGCTCTTGAATATGAAAGTTTTAACCTTGAAACGACAGTGAGTTCACATACAGTTGAGACGCAACACAGAGAGCTTGGTACACTGCACCCTGCCTTCCCCAGGGGTGATGTCTTGCCAAGGGATGGCACACTGTCACTGCTAGGGTACAGGCATCGACGCTGTGGGCACAGTGAGCACTTCAGTCACCAGAGCCTCCTCTCCTTGCTCTTTTGGGGCTAATCCTACTCCCCTCCAGCCCCGGCCCCCCTTCAGTGCCTGGCAGCCACCATAATGTTGTCATTTCAAAAATGTCACACAAGTGGATCCTTGCAGTACGTGACCTTAGGGGCCAGCACAGGTCACCAGAGATTCTTCGGGGGATTGCTGTGTTCATACTGTGTTCCTTTTCGTTGCTAGGCAGGATTTTGTTTCGTGGATGTACCAGTGTGTCTGACCATTACCTGTTGCAGGACATCTGTTTTATTTCTGCACTTGGTTATTATGAATAAAGCTGCTAAATATTCATGGATAGGTTTTTGTAGGAACAGGTCCTCATTTTTCCAGGATAAATGCCCAGGAATTCAGTTGCTGGGTTACAGGATAGTTGCATCTTTCAGAGGTTTGGTTTGTTTTATTTTCTATTTTTTTGTGGTTGTGAGGATTGAACTGAAGACCTTGCATGTGCTCAGAGTGTGCTCTACCCAGGCTTTTTTTTTTTTTCTTATTTTTATTTTGAGACAGGGTTTTGCCAAGTTGCCGGGGCTGATCTCAAACTTTCCATCCTCCTGCCTCAGCCTCTCAAACAGCTGGGATTATAGACACAGTCCATCGCGTGTGGCTACAGTTTTCATTTTTTGAAGAAACTGCTGAACTGTTTTCCACATTGAAAGTACTATTTTACATTAGCATGAGCAAAACACAAGTTATCTACACATCCTTGCTGTACCTGGTGTTGTGATAGTTAATTTTATGCATCAGCTTGTGGCACACTCTAAAAGGCTGAGGCAGGAAGATCACAAGTCCAGGTTCATCTCAAAATAAAAGCTGAAAAAGAGCTGGGGATGTAGCTCAAAGCAAAGACCCTGGGTTCAATCTCGGTACCAAAAACAAAAACAAAAAACAGATTCAGTAGAGGATGTTCGCTTGTTCTAGCACCATTTATTGAATGAATCTTTTCTCTCCCGAATTGCCTTTACATCTTTACCAAAAACCAGCTGAGCGTGCGTGTGTGTTGGTCTGTTTCGAGGTTCTTTATTTTGCTCCATTGGTCCCAGTGTCTGTCACTCTGCCGCATACCACACTGGCTCAATTACTATAACTACGTAAGTTTTAAAACCAGGCAACAGACTCCCCCTACTTTTTCCTTCTCTCCCTACATTTTCTTTCAAAATTATTTAACCTATTCTTTTTCATTCCCGTATAAATCTTACAGAGAGAATATGTGTGTGTGTATGTGTGTGTGTGTGTAATTATGTTACCTTTATGTATCAAACAGGGGAGAGATCACATCTTTACTGTATTAATTCTTCTAATCTATGAACACAGTACATATGGCCAATTGTGTAGATCTTCTATTTCCATCAATTGTACATTGTTTTCAGTATAGATTCTAAAAGAGTTTAGTTAAATTTATACCTATATGTTTCTTCTTTCTTCCTGTGTTGCCTTTTTCCTTTCTCGGTGATTGTAAATGTGTTCTTCTTAATCTCTTCCCATTGCTATAACAAAATACCATGAGCTAGATAATTTGTTAAACACGGGAACGTACTGCTGACAGTTCTGGAGGCTGGGAAGTCCAAGGTCAAGGTGTCCCTGGGAGATGGTGTCTATCAAGGGCCCACCATGCTTCTAAGACAACATCTTGCTGCTCATCCCTGGGAGGGACCGTTGCTGTCTCTGATGGCAGAAGGGAGGGAAGAGTGCAAGGGATGAACACTGTATGAAGTTTCTCTTTTAAGGGTATTAATCTCATCCATGACTTACTTCTTATCACCTCTTAATTCTATCTTCTGGGGTCTAAGTTCTAGCAGATAAGTTTTGGAGGTATGCCTATATTCAAGTCATTGATTTTGTACCTTTATACTGTACACTGTGACCTAGAACTTATTAGTCCTTGGATTTTTTTTGTAGAGTATTTGGAATCTTCTATGTAGACCATCGCATCATCTGCAAATAGGAGTCTCTTTGTTGCTTCCTTTCTAATCTCATTACTCTTCATTTCCTTACTTTGCTTTATTGCACTGGCTGGGACTTCCAACACCGTGTTAAGTACAAGTGGGGAGCACAGACATCTATGATTTCACTCATTCCCCTTGGGGACCCAGGAGGCAGGAGGGACCACAGTGAGGATGGAGAGGGCTGAGCTGCGAGCGGCGCTCAGGACCCTCACAGATGCCAAGAGCTGCACTTGTGGGCCGCATGTTTCAAGTAGGAGGCACCTCAGACCCAGTGCACCTGTAGCTCCCTGTCCTCTGCTCTGGCCTCACCCAGTAGCAGCTCAGATCTCTCAGGATCCAGCTTGGGCAAAAAAAGGGACTGGGGAGAAGGCAAGCTGGCTGTGTGTTTGGTTTCAGTTTTACAGGCTCAAAGCACCCCATGGTCGGAATCTACGTTGCCATGTGTCCCTGGACAAGTCCTTCCTTCTCCAGGACCTGATCTTTCACTTGTTAAAGAAGGAGCAGATATGGCCTCACCAATGTTGAATTAATTTCTAATGCTCACCATGTCCTAGCAGTAAACAGAACTTTTTAATCATGTTTTTGAAGAAACACAGCATCCACATTCAGAGTAATAAGAGGGTCAGAGAATTCAACAAAAGCTGAAGCCTTAGGTATTTTTAGTCATTCCATTGATGTGTCATTTACATTAATGAACCTGTTTCACATACATAGTTGGTGACTCTTGGCACATAACCAGCACAATAATCAAGATTCAGAACATGTTAATCCACATGAAAGTTCCTTCTTGTTCCTGTGCAGGCAGTCCCCAGCCTCATCCCTGCAGCAGCCTCAGACAATAGGATCAGCCTTCTGTCACATGGGTTGCCGGCTAGATTTTCCTTCCTCGATGTTTTCATAGATGGAATCATATAAAATCACTCCCATATGGCTCATCATTTATGAAGGTTTGGAGAATCACTACATGTTGTGTATATCAGTAGTTCCATTTTTACTATGGAGGAATGTTCTGATGTATGGATTGTCTTGTTTCTCTTTCTCTTGTAAAGTGGGCATTTCCAAGGCTTTGATAATAATGAATAAAATCCATGAACATTTGTGTATAAACCTTTGTATAGACTTGGCGTTTGCCTAGTTGTGTGGTCATTGGGAACTGCTCATCTATTTTACAAAGTGTTTGTGTGTTTTACATTCCCAGCAACAGTATGGGAGAATCCCTGCAGCTTCACTTTCTCCGCAACCCTTGCTATTTTCATGCTTCTAATTTATCTTGGACACAAAGCAGTATTTTGAGATAAATTTGTATTTTTCTGGTGACTGATGACATTTGTCATCAACTCCTGCTTATTGGCCATTTATTTATTTTCTTTTGTGAATGGTTCAGATATTTTGCCCACTTCTTACAAAGTTAGATTGCTTGTCATTTTATTACTGAGTTGTAAGAGTCCTTTATGTATTTTAAATAGAAGTCCAGTGTCTGACATATGGACTGAAAATATTTTTCTTTTTTGAATTTAAAAATTTTATTTATTTAGTTAATTTTGACCTTCTATTGTATATATTTAGGGCGTATATTATATTTTGACATATTTATTTTGATGTACATAGTGACATGATTACTACAGTCAAGCTGATTAACATCTCATGTCATGTGGTTATCTGCCTGCCTTCTTCCCTCCGTCCCTCCCTTCTTTCCTCCCTCCCTTCTTTCTTCCCTGCCTTCCTCCTTCCTCCCTTTTTGTGGTAGGAGTACCTAAGACCGCCTCTTAGCATATTTCCAGTTCACGATAGGTCATCTTCTTTCACTTTGTGAGTTTTGAATTCTTTCACCTACCATAGTGTCCTCCATGCTTGGCACAGGGTGGGAACCCCTTCTTCAGCTGCATAATGTTGCAAGACACTCCCCACATTTCCCCCACCGGTTCATTTGTCAGTTGTTCCCTGTCTTGGCCTGGTGACAATGCTGCAGTGAGAGTGTAAGTGCACAGACCTCGCGGAGAAGGCCATCTCCTCTTGCTTCCTTAGGGATGTCCCCCAGGCAGCTGCAGCTGGACCACGTGGCAGCTCCAGTTTTAACTCCTTTAGGAGTCCCCACACTGTTTACTCACACAACAGCACCAACCTACATTCCCTGGCCGGTCCTGCGCCCTCTGTCTCCACATTCTTGGCAATACCAGTCTGTTCCAATCTGTAGCTTTCTTTTTCTGGGCTTTTCCCCCCTTCATTTTGTAGTGATGTTTTTCAAAGAGAAGTTCTTACCTTTGCTAAATGCAATAGATTTTTTTCCTACCTCAAGGTCATGAAATTTTTACCTTTTCTATTAAAAAGTTTTATAGTTATAGCTTTAATGCTTAGGCTATGATCTGATTTTGTTTTTATATATGATGCAAATTACTGATTGAAGTTCTTTTTTTCTTTCCCCAGAGGATGTCTAGTTAAACGAGCATGTTTGTTTAATGACTCTTCTCTGATTTGAATCACCCAGGACCAGGCCTGGATATAAGCACATGTCACATTTAAGGTGGCATTCACACTTAGTTCCAACCCCACATTTGCAGGATGCTAACAGCAATTGCCTCCTTAAATTTCGATTCTAGGCACTTACTGGACTCTCACTGCTGACAAGCACCTTCTTAGTAAATATTGGCAATAGGAAGGTCATTTTCCTCCACTGCTCAAGTGACTTCACCCAGACATGTAAAATGACCCATTGAGGGCATTCAGACTCTGTCCTGAGCTCCAGAAGGGCACTTCCAGCTGCCTGCTCAGCAGCCTCTGAGGTGGCTCGTAGTATGTCTGTTAGCCTGGCCAGCACTGAGCTCTGTCTCCACCTGACTCAAGTAGGTGATAGTCCGACCCGAGTCCTCCAAGTACAATTTTACAGGTTGCACACTGCACAGAGGTCCCTGCCAGGGAAGTCAGTGGGTGTTATAATCCATCTGTGCTCCCTCCTGGGGCCAGATGAGGGGCCACATCTGCCCAGAGGAAGGGGTGCTTTTGCCAAGTCCCCCCCTCCTCTAGGCTGTTAGATCTGGGAGTCATCTGTCAGTCTTCTCTGTCCCTCACTCTCTTCTCAGCCCCCCCATCCTTCTTCTTCACTGCTGTGGCCACATGGCTTCTTTCTGTCCCAGGAGCACACCTGGAGAAGTATGTTTCTCTCTGGGAATCAGACTCTCTGTGCTTCTGCTCAGAAATCTCTTCTTTTGGATCTTTCTTTGAAAGTCACCTCTGCCAGGAGGTCCTCCCTGCTCACTTTAGCTTAAGTAGCACTACCATAGCATGTTATTTATGGTTTGTAAGGGGATGTGGTCACAGCTCCTCCTGGACAATGAGCAGAGTACTCACCTGTCTATCTCAAAGTGTTGAAACTTGTAATGTAGTCCACACTCTGTGCAACACCAATCCCACGCTGGTGTCACTCCTGCCTGTGCAGGTGTGATAGGAAGGGCTCAGAATAACAGGGACCCCAGATCTGTGTGAGGCACTGCTGGCTGCCTAACCCAGACTCTCTTCTCTCCAGCTCCTACCCATCAGCAGGAGATTGGCAAGAGACTGGATCATACCAAAGCCAGCAGCAGCCAGGTGACTTAACTCAGTCACAGGGAGCTAAGAGGAGAGAGACGAGAGGCTGCCTGGCTGCTGTCCACCCAAATGGTGCAGCATGGGGCTGGGCGAGGGATGGGCTTTGGATTTGGGGACACTGCGGCTCTGCCAAGTGCTGGATACATAATTCATGTGTGCCCAGAACTCGGGACCCAGAGATAAGAAACATGATGCTCCTTAAAAAGGCTCTAAGCCTTGAAGGTCACAGCAGGTGGGCCATGACCTTGTCAATCAGCCCCATCTGGGGACCAGATGAAGACAGCAGGAAGCCCCTGAGATCTTGGGATGGATTCTAGTCCTCCCTGGAAAGCCCTTAAAGGGTTTAAGCATTCATGAGCTCCTTGCTGAGTGACCTGATAAATTATTCAAGCCACATCGTCATGGGTTGCATGTGGCCAAGGCCCATCCCTTTCTAACAGGCAGGGAAAAATGAGGCCCTCAAGGCAGCTAAGCACACAGGAACTCCTGCTGGCCTTGGAGTCTGGACCCCAACACTCCCTCCTTTGTGGACTCATTCCCTGAGATGCTTTTTTCTCTCTGTTCACAACAGGGTCTCCTCCAGTGCTTTTGAAAAAGAGACTGAGCTGCCGTATCCATGTTAAGATTCAGACTCCTCCCCAAGCTTATTCAGCGATGGTATCTCCTCTCAGGGTTCTCATGCCAGCTCATCCTTCTCCCAACCAAATTAAGCCTTCCCTCCTCAGGGCTTCCGGGACTCTGCTGTGAAATTGCAGTTCAGTCCAATTCAGTGGAACAGGTATTCAGTGAGCACCCACTCATCTCTTGTGGGTTGCATCTAAACCACAATAAAGAGGCTCAGAGAGCTTAACCTTGCCCAGGGCTCTCAGCAAATATTCACAGTGTCAGGAATTGAATCCAGATCTAGATGATTCTAAAATCCAAATGTCTTCTATGCTACAGTCCCTGATCATAAGAAACCTCTATTTTAGTCAGGTCAATCCAAAACATTAGTAATTATAAAGCAAGGAAGAATCAACTCATTAATTCACCTGTTTAGTCTTTAATTTGACAAGCATCCCACTCATCTCTTCAGTATAGAGTTCTGAGCACCTGCTAGGTGCCAGGGAAGGGGAGGAGGAAGGTTAGAATACAGGGAAAAAGAGGGGGCTTGTTTTACACAGAGGCCATTCATTTTCCCGGGCTTCTTCCAGTTTTCCAAATGTCCCACCAGAACAGGTATGCCAGAGGGCCGCACAGCAAGAGGAGAGCAGCTTCCCATTTACCACAGAATGCAGCGGTGCTCTGCAGATGCCTGGCATAGATAGCGCGTCCTGGGGATGTTCCATGAGTAAGCAAATGAATGAGCTAATAAGCATTTATGGTTGAATAAATGAATGGATAAAATAACCAGGAGCATACAGCAAATGAAGTATCTCCCTGGGTACCCTGATAGCCTTGCCCACTTTGCCTGCTGCCCCCCACACACACACCAGGGCTGACACTGGCAAACGGTAAACACCAGACAGACAGAAACTGACCTGTTGGATCCTCTCTCCCTTTTTGGTGCAGGATTTCTGCCACACTGGAAAGAGCAGGGAACTTAGAACAGGATTCTTGGTCGTTGCCACTCCCAAAGAATGAAAGACTTCATCTCTTCGCACTATTTCTTTGCATAAGCACACAGGGACTCTTCCCGGCAAGCACTCATTCACTCCAAAACTAAGCTCGATTGAGGGTCAGGCACCATCTCTGGCTCCCTGAATGGGATATACCTCCTCCTGGGCCACGGCTCCACAGAGCATAATGTATCAAGTTAGTAAACGGAAATCAGGCCATTTCCTAACATGCAGAGCAGTGCTGTCCAACGTGGTAGCCACAGGTGGCTCCTGAGCACTAGAAACACAGCTGCTCCGAGCTGAGAGGTGCATATAAAATGCACACTGGACTTTGGAGACTTAATGGTGTAAAGTCATAATGATTTTAAATATTGACTATGTGCTAAAGTGACAGTCCTTTGCATATATTAGCCTAGATCAAATCTATTATTAAAATTTCACGGTTCTTTGTACTTTTTTAAAAACCTGGCTGCTAAACCATGTTGAGAGGTGTGTGTGGCTTATTTTCCATCTCCATGGAAGACCACTGGGGTCAAGTGCAGGGCAGACTGCCCAGCTGGGACAGGGGAGTAGAGCGGGAGGCCAGAGTGGGTGCTCAGGGTCTTGGGGGGGGCAGTGGCTTCCTGGATGGCAGGTGCAGTGTGTGAAGAAGAGGAAAGACAGAAAGGGGCTACAGCAAGGGGGCCAGGCTCAGGTGGGCAGTTCTAACCAAAATGAGGTCCCATTTCCCAGGTTGACCAAACCGAGAGGCACTGCAAACCCAGCCGCGAATCCCACATTTCCCCAGAAACCCAGGCTAGGTGTCTGCCGGTGTCTCCCACACACAGAAAGCAGCTCTCTCTCCCAGGCTCCCCCTCGATCCCCAATGCCTCCCCCACTCACTTTCCTTTTTAGGAAACTTCCAGTTTCCAGGCTCCATCCTCGGAAAGTAATTGCTGTTTTTGATGCCTTTGTTGGCTGCACCGCTGAAGAATCTGATGAAGTCATTTTAATTAAAGCACTGACTGCACTGGCAGGAATGATGGGGAACAGGCAGCTCTGCTACGGAGGGTGGCCAGCAGTGATACAGGAAGCTCATTGGACGGTTCTTCCTCCCCCAGTTCTGTCTGTCCGGGGCAGCCACGTCCCAACATCTTGAAGTAATAACAACGTGACAGTTACAGTGACAGTGAGCACAGGGAGTCCCGGCCGCTCCTGTTTTCCTGCATGCCAGTTTCTCAAGCCGTTCCACCTACCTTTTGCTCACTCACTCCCCAGAGGACCCCTCCACCTTCCCCAAAGCCACACAGCTAATGAGCGTGAGGGGAGGACTGAACCTCAGGCCCTGGCCTAGCATCTGTTCATGCTGCTGCCACATATCCAGCAGCCCCCTCCCCCATGAGTCTTTGGGATACCTTCAGGTGACAGCCTGACCAAGGTTCTGTTCTGCCTCTGCCTAGCCCAGGTGAACTCTGGAAGCCTCGGTTTCTCTTGGACAGTGTAAAGTGGGACTGATAGCACTGACCTCACAGGTCAGGGAGGGTTTGACCAAAACACCAGCACCTCCATTTGAGCCCTTGACTTACTCTCCACTGGCTTCTCATGACATCAGGACACGTGAGGATGTAGCATGACGTCCTGACATCTGCATTCCCTTAAACCCTTAAACCCTCCAGCTCCTGTCCCCCACCATACCCTCAGCTTTCTCTCTGGCTCTTCCCTCTTGGGTTTCTCTTTGAGCCGACTGCGCTCATCACACAGCTCTGCTCCCTCTCCCCTCCTGCCTGCTCCGCTTGGTCCTCCTCACTCTTCACAGCTTGGCAGACAGTCCCTTCTCGGGAGCCTGCCCGGGGCTGAGCAGATGGATTGCTACCACTCTGAGTATGTCTCCCACCGTGTGAAGTCCCTGGCAGATACTCCTGGCTCCCTCGTCATAGGGAGGCTAGGTTGGCTTCTAGACCTTAGGCTGGATGTGAGGACTCAGAACCAGACTGGGATGCTTCCACATTCCCCAAGAAGACACCTCTAAGTGTACATCCCCCGTCCCTGTAAATGCGACCTTACCTGCAAGTAGGGTTGTTACGGTTTAGATCTAAGTTGCCCCTGCAAGGCCTCATGTGTGTGGAAGGTGTACCATGTACTTATCAGTGGATTCACCCATTTGTGAGTTTGTTGGCAGATGGTGCCTCTAGGAGGTGGGAGCTGGATCGGGGTGGTCCCTGGGGCGGTGACCCGGAAGCCTGCCTTCTTCTGTGAAGTTCCCCACTTTACACTCTGTTTCCTGGCTGCCACCAGGGGCGCAGCTTTTGACTGCTGTGCCTTTGTACCATGCCTCTTCTGCTGCAGGACCAGGCAACCAAGATCTGAGCCCACGGACGCTGTGAGCCAAAATAAACCTCTCTTCCTTTAAGTTAACAGCATCAAGCATTGTGTCCCAGGGATGGGACAGTCAATAATAAAAGGAAAGAGTCTGGCATATGCAATCAAGTTAAAATAAGATAATTACACTGGGCTCTAGTCCAATAGAACTGGTGTCCTTGTAAGAGGAGCTGAGACACAGATAGGCGAGGGGGAAGGCAGGCTGGAGTGATACATCTGACCACCAATGTTTGCTGGCCAGTAAAACCTAGGAGGCAAGAGAGGAGTCTGTCCAGGGCCTCAAGGGGGGGCGGGGCGCTGCTGCTGTCATGACACCTTGATTCTGGACTTTAAGCTTCCAGAAGTACGGAGGTCAAATTTCTGCTGTTTGACACTACACAGTTTGTGATCCTCTGTTATAGAAGCCCAAGGAAATAATCTAGAGTGATCAGCCTGTTTCCTGTGCTTTGGTTTCCTATACAGTTACAGCACTTTGTAAAGTTGTGTCAAATGGATTCATAGTTGGGATGTAAGTCATACAGGCTATGAGAATCAGCCGTTTCTTATTTGTAACATTTTTCAAAAAACATTGGGACTGAAAAAATAAGCAGACAGAAGACAGCAGCTGTTCAGGCATCGTTCTTTTCCTTCTTTGTGCTCTTCACTGAGGGCTGCTAGCCAAGTCTGCTAGTTACCTTACAGTCAGGGTGTGCTGTCAGTGTCCAAGAGGGTCCCTCCCCCACCTCCAGTAACATCCCCACTTCCCCACTCTCAGCTGCCTGTGGGCTGAGTGGAAGCTTGTCCTATGCCCCAGCACTGTGGGGATTTGATTCAGCGGTGCACACTCAGTCCTGAGGTAGCCAAATAAGTCAACCCTAGCTTTTTGACTGGAAAGAGAATCTGTCCCTCTGCAGTGTTGCTAAGATGGCAGAATGTGAACTGGGGGCGGCGAGGAGCCTTCTTCCTGCCAAAGCCAACCTACGGGGAAGTGGAGCTGAAGATGGAGAAAGAAAGTTCCCAGTGGCACTGTTGGAGCACCTGGATCCCATGGAACCTGAAGACAAACCTGGCAAGTTAGAGTTCTGTCCCTGCAACCAGATCTGAGCTGATATTAAAAGTGGTAGCGGAAGCGGGGCATGGCAAGTGATAACACCTGGAGTGAAGAATCAGCTGGACAGCAAAGGGCGTGGAGCACAGGGAGTTGCCCCGTGTGCAGCTGGGAAGTTGCCGGTCCCTGTTACACAGGAGTGAGTCAGCTGGCTGTGAGCTGTTTGCAGGTCCGGCCATGAGGCTGTGTCTGCCTGTGTTGAACTTGAAGGGACATGGCCGGAGAAAGAACAGTGGGGCATGATGGCTGCTGCTCGCAGACCTCAATAAATTCCTACCAGGAGGAGGTGAGCTTTCACGGGAGCTGGCCTGTCCCAGTGACAAGAGAACAGCATCTGGCTTTGCTAAGGGAGGCCTTGATAATCCACGCTGGTTGTGTGTCAGCCCATCTTTCTGTGAATGGAATTAGAAATGCCAGATCTGTCCCTGAATCAAGTTAATTTGGGGGACAGAAACGAAAAAGGTAAGGATTTTGGAAATGTGCAACATCCTCTCACATTCCAGAATCCCTCTCAAATGTTACCTTCGGTCCTGAATATATAAAGGTGAGAGTTGTCCCATATAAAGAGACATCACTGGAATTTGGCCTGGACATAGAGCATACCTGTGCGCTCACCTCTCTACTCTTTGTTTGTTAGGTTACCAGCCAAGATAGAGGCAAGGGGGAGGAGGGGTAATTTCAATGCCCAGAGGACAGAGAGGCCAGGTTCTCACCTGTGGAATTTTCCCCAAGCCATGGCGTGCGTGCAAGGATGCTACTACAAACAGAGACCTGGCATTAGATGCTGATCTGAGGGGTCTTCCTGAAACAGACCAGAATCTTAATGGGTTTTTAAGTTATTGGACTTCTGAAGAAATTTCAATGTTGGGGAGCTAAAGGCCAGAGTTACAGAGTCCTGGAGGTAGCCACGAAGCCTGGAACCTACATCAACAGGAATTACATTGCCAAAGACACGGGGTTTCTAAAGCATTGCTACGGTTTAGATCTGGATCCAAAGGCCTATGCTATGGCCCCATAGCACCACCCATGCTGACCCCTAAAGTGGTGTGATTGGGAGGAGGTGAAAACTTTCAGAAGCAGGGCCAAATGGGAGACTTTAGGTAACTGGGGGTTCGCCCTGAAAGAAGGCTGTGGGGCTTCTGTCTACCCGTTCATCTCTCTCCTTTTCCACTGCTTCCTGCCCGTGAGGTGAGCATCTTGGCTCTGCGATGCATTTCCACCATGATGAGCTGTCTCCTCACAGGCCGGTAGCGATGGGGCCACTCGGTCGTGGACTAGAAATCCCAAACTGTGAGCCAAAAGAAGCTTTTTTCTGTAGGCTGATGATCTCAGGTAATTGTTGCAGTGGTGGAAGGCTGAAGCTCAAGAATTGATCTTCCAGACAATCAGATGGGGCTGTCTCCCTGGAGGCAGAAGCTGGGCAGTCCACAGCGGCTAAGCAGGAGCTCACGTTGCCAGGAGGGAGCCCCTGCTGTTACGCAGTGTGAAGCCGGGATCTCACGCTGTTCCCCCTTTCCCAGGGGAATTGTGCTACCAATGCTCCGTGTTCTCTTCTGTTGTATAAGAGTGATAGGCAGGGAATTCATTTATCTTCCAGTCATTTGTTTCTGGACCATTCAGATGTAGTAGAAGTTAACAAAATCCACCTGGATAAGGCTGTGGATCTGCATCTGGACAGGTCTTAGGCTGTCTGTTTTAGGGTAGGGCAGTGGTGATTGTGTCTGGCTCTGTCACACTGTGTTGGCTGCGGGGACTTTGGAGGGCCTGGGAGGCTGTGGCATGTGAAGGTGGGCAGAGGGTAGGACATGGTTGACGTCTGCTCTTTTTCCTGCCTCACATCCCTCCTGGCCTTTCCACTTTAGCTCCCTTACCCTTGAGAACAGACCTTCCCACTGACCACAAGCGTGTTGAGGCCAGCCTGACCACTCCCCTGCCTCCCAACTTCTCAGCTACTGTGAGGTTACTGACCTGCCCAAAGCTGGGTTATCGGTGATTACACGTCACAGTCTCCCAGCAGTGGATATTTATCTCCAAGAAGGGTCCACTGCTACTTTAACTGGAGCTACTAGGGAAAAAGAGAGCTCTTTCTATGAAGCTAGTGGAAAGCAGTTGTGGAGCTCCTGGCCATCTTGCTCCCAGCGCAGGCGAGGCTGCCTGAAAGCAACAGCTTCCAAACAAGATGAGTGGGAGAGATGCGTGACACATGTCTGAGTTCTGGGAACTCTGGACCCTGGAAATGACAGCTAAGTAAACCAGTGAGTCTCTTTTGCAAAGCTGTTGTAAATTGAATTTCTGCCCTTTGCAGCTGAAAGAATTGTGAACTCAAGTTGATTCTTGGGGTGAGGGCGACTGGAATTTGGGAGCACTGGGAATGTCAGTTAGGATTTGCTTCTTGAAACTGGTTTTCCTTGACAATGACATGACAAACCATCACCACCAACTTCTGTTTCAGTAGCTCTGGAAAAGCCAACAGAAATGCAGACCTACTTAGTTACTGAGGTGTGGAAACCTTCACTCTTTGACTATATTTAGCTTTTCTCCATACAGATGGGGTATGAATGGCTGAATATAATTATCTTTGGATTTTATTAGGTTGCTCTTCATTTTGATAACACTTCCAAACATCAAAATGCTGCACAAACAGTACAAAGAACTCCCATGTTCTCTTGACCCAGATTCATCAACTAATAACATTTTTCTGCATTTGATTTACAATTCTCTTTATATATGCATATCCAAATTATTTTTTCTAAACCCTTGAGACTGACTAGAGGGGCAGATATCATGCATCCCTACCCAGTTATTGCATATTCTAACAAGGATTTTCATCTTGCAATACAAGTATTAAAATTAGACAATTTAATATTAATATACCGTTATCTATTGTACAGAAATTGTTCAAATTTCAATTGTTCTACCACATCTTTTAAGGCCATTTTATTCTAATCTATGATGCAAATTTGGATTTAAGCATTGCATTTACCTGCCATTGCCCCCTCTCTCTTTTCATCTGGAAGGGTTCATTAGTTTCTTTAATTTTTATGGCATTTTTGTTGTATAGAATGTGTTTCAGCTGAGTGTGTCTGATGTCTCCCATGTCCCTGGGTACAGGACGTACATTTTTTGCAGCTGAACCCACAAGTAGGGTGGTGTTACCCCAGGAGCAAGCATGGCTGGTTTATCCCAGTACTGATGGCATTACTGGTCTGACAACAGATCACCTGGCTAAGGTGACATCGCACAGCTTTCCCCACCACAATGCTACCATTTCCCCTTCTGAATAAACGTGGTTTTGAGGAGATACTTTGAACAATCTGTCTCGCTCCTCTTGAGTGACAGCACCCAGCGACGATCCTTCCTGCTTATGGCGTTTCTATTGTGGTTGCAGAATGGCTACTGGCTGCTTGCTAATTTCATCTTTCCTTCTGCCGCCACTGTAAAGCAGTGGTTTTCCCTCCCCTCTGCTTGCTTCTCTGCTTCCTCGTGTCTGCCTGAATTCTCAGACCCTTATTGTATTCAATGGGTAACAATCGAGTAACTACTGACATAGCTCAGGTTGTCATAAGAAAATACCATAGACTTGGTGGCTTGAACATCAGAAATTTACTCCTCATAGTTTTTAAGGCTGGAAGTCTAAGGTCAAGATGCCAGCAGGGTTGGGTGCTGCCGAGGGCTCTTTCCTTGTGTTACAGATGGCCACTCCCTTACTGAGTCTTCTGTCACATGGAGGAGGGGTGGGATTTCTGGTGTCTTTTCTTGTGAAGGTGCTAATCCCATCATAACAACCCTGCCCTTGCAACTTCATCTAACTCTAATGCCTCCTAAATCCTCGTGTCTAAAGATGATGATGACGATGAAGAAGTGGGGCTTCAACATACGATATTAAGGGGGACACAATCGTTCACCAATGTCAGTATTTTTACATTCACATCATCTTAGATTTGACCTTTGGCAACCCATTCAAATGGACTCAAGTTACTATTCATGTCCTCAGTAGATTCCCAGCATCTTTTCTGAGCACATATATTTTTAGGCGTGATTAGATATATAAGCCTATATTGTGCTTATTTGGGGCCTGGCTTGGGCACCAGTCATTTTCCCAAGAAACCTTTTCTTGCTTTTTTTTAAAGTGAGATTTATGCCTATGTAATAAGATCTAACCATTGTAGGGCTTTGAACCTGAAGTTGTTAACATCACAGTTTGGTTCTACACACCCCTCCTCCTTCTCCTCTCTCCTCCTCATCCTTGTCCTGTTCCTCAGTCTCCTTTTGCAGTACTGGAGGTCAGACCTGTGCCACGAACCTGCTAAGTGAGTGCTGTGCACCTGAGCTACACCTTCAGCCCTGGGCAACATCTGAAACTCTGAAGAGCTTCTCAGATAGCTCAGACCCAGACTTTGGGGTGGCTTTCAGCCTCTCATCTGTAAGACCCAAACTGCAGGTCTGAGTTATTTTGACGATTTTACTTTTAACTGTGGTACAGTTTGTTCAAAGAAGCCCGGCAGATCAAACGGAAGTGACAGATGAGGGTTTGAGAAATTAATTGATGTCTGGCTTCTTCAGTCAAAGTGAAAACATCTCACTCCTCTCCATAGCCACGTGGGTGTGCAGTCAGGCCTTCAGTTCTAATTTGGAGGCTCATGACCTCCCAGAAGATTTAATAACATTTTTGATTATGATTAAGCTGGATCTTCTCATAAAGGACTTGTTTACTTACAATCTTTGAAGGAGGGTGTGGCGTCAATCTGAACTGGAAAAAGGGCCAACTCTTCAGGTTTCTGGAGGGGACAGTGCATGGGCTCTGTCCCCTACAGTTGCTGTGGGCAGGGATAGTGACCATGAGGGCCGCAAAGTAGTCAGCAGGTAACTGCTCCAATTTTATAGGGTGTCTAGTAACAGACAGGGATAAGAGCAAGTCCTCCAGTGTTGGACATCAGACTTCTTGGGCACTTTTATAAGATGAACTCTGGATTTGATTTGCTTTTTTATAGGATATTTAAAGTGTTCATTTTTTTCTGTTGGGTAGGGGGTCTACGTACCTGACACAAAGGTAACAGGAAAGTTCTCTTGTTGAAGAGGGATGTCAAAAGACACATAGAATTTTCCATATTCTACACACACAGTGGGTTGAGATTTGATACATAGATTTTCCATATTCTCTACACACGGTGGGTTGAGATCAATACACAGAGCAGAGGATGCCCGACTCCGGGTGCTGGGGTGGAGACACTTGCAGATGTGGAACCCAGAGTTTCTTCATTTGCAAAGTAGGAACAATGATAGCACGTCATTGGGTTGTCATAATTAAATGATGTAATTCCAGGAAAGTGCTTGTCCCTGTGCTTGCATGTAGGACATACTCGATAAATAGCCTGTTAGCATTCTTTGTTTAATGCCTGTGCCTGTGGCAGGTATATAGATGGCCCAGCCCAGGGGAGCTGCGTGATGGGCACTCATGCAGTTCTAGAGCTCAGAAGAGAACTCTGCGTTGGAGAGAGAGGAGGGAGTTGTCAGGGTACAGCCTGTGACTGTCCAATTCTCAGCAACTGTGAGTAAAAACACTCATATAGACTGGCTGGCTCCGACTGAATGATGTGGGAAGATGGCTTATTTAATTGTCCCTGCATATCTATTGCATGCTGGGAACTGCTAGGCACTGAGAATCCTACGATGAACACTTTATCCCTGGTTTCTTCCTTTATGGGTGTAGTGGATACATCATAGCATTACTGTGGGTAACAATCCCTTTCCCTCTTTCCTGCGTTTTCCAATTAGACACACACACACACACACACACACACACACACACACACACATGCGCAAGCGCACACGTGCAGAATCATCTGTATAAAGATGGTAACTAAGGTTGTCTAGCCTTGCTCTTAAAAAATTACTATGGCTTCCAAAGAAATCCTATGTGACTTTAAAATCACGCTTATCAGCTGGCTCCCAGAAGGGAGGATTTCTGGGAAATAAGCTAAAGGAGCCACAGAAGGGTTACGTATCAGCTAATTCAATCTGCCACAGGGGGCAGGGCCGCTACAGACAAGTCTCTGAATCAAAAAGCATCCAGCTCTTAAAAATAAAGCAGCGTTGTCCCAGGTTCCACGCACACTCAGGATGCCACTGGGCAGGATTCTCTGAGGCTCAGCCGCATTTAGGGTAAGACTCACCCCGGGTGCTCAGTTTGTAAGTAGATATCTTAGGGAAATGAAGTAAGAGGGCAGGTCCAGGACCATGTACTGAAGCAAAGCTGAACTAGCAAGACATGCAGAGGAAAAGAAAGAAAAAGAACTTCAGTGAGACTCAGTTAAGAAATGGAGAAAGAAACTAAAATCTATCTCTGCTGTAGAATCTATGTAGCACTCTGAAATTGGGTCCTACTTATGTACTGACGTGTACAAACGCACGACATCAGAGAGACATTGCATGTATTTTTTAAATTAAGGTACGAAATCCACACAGTAAAATTGGCCCTTTTGAGTGTCCAGCTGTAAGTTTTGACAACCACAAGCAGTTGTGTAACTCCCACCTCCACATCAGCAGGATTTAAGGGAACCCTGTCATCCTCCAAAGGACCCCAGGTGCCTTGTAATCCACCCTCTCCTCAGCCACACGCAGCCACAGACCTGTAGCCTGTGCCTGTGATTTTGTCTTTGCAAGAAGGGCGTACACCTGGAACTGCACGGTGCACAGCCTCCGGCCCCGGCAGCTTTCACTTAGTAGAATGCATCTGAGATGCGACCTGGTGGTGTGTTTCCGCAGCTCATTCTTTCCTTTGTCACGGAGGCACATCCCCTGTATGAATGCACAAACTTTTCTTTTTAATGCACTCCTCACCTGAGTGACTTGAAATTTTTCTCTCCTTCATCCCTGCCTGCTCCCCATCCCCCTTTGCTATACAAATAAGATATTATAATCATGCATACAGTTTCTTAAAATTGAGGTATAAATCCACTACTTTAAAATTCACCCTCCTAAGTATATCATTCTAGCCCAGTGCAGTGGCACACACCCGTAATTCCAGCACTTGGGAGGCTGAGGCAGGAGGATCATTGCAAGTTTGAGACCAGCCTGGTCTACAAAGTGAGCTCAAGGCCAGCCTGAACTGCATAGTGACACCCTGTCTCAAAAAGACAAAAAAAAGTGTATCATTCTGCAGTTTTTAATGCAGTATACTTCATAGACTTGCGCAGACATTACCACCCATTCTAGCACACACCTATCACATTAATAAGAAACTCCACGTCTATTAGCATGTATTCCAGATTTCTTCCTCTTTTCAGTCCAGGGCCCCCACCAATCTGTTTTCTGTCCTTATTGATTTTCCTACTCAGGGTGTATCATTTTAAAGAGAATAAAACTTTTTAAGAAACATTAAAAATGATGCAGAATTTCAAAACACAATGATAGGAAATCAACAATGGTGGTGTATTGCATATTGTTACCTTCAAAGTAGTTGTTCAGATTACCAGATGTAGGCATGCAAGATTGATCAAAAAATTAAGCATTAACTGTTCCTTTCAATAAACCTGTAGAAATTAGTAGTACAATTATCTTAGCTATCATGTGTATATATACATATATTTCCCTTCCTTCTTTCTTTTCTTTTCTCTTTTCCCTTATCCCAGTTGTTCTTTCCTTTACACGAGGCTTTTATAGGTAAATGGATGCAACTAGAGACCATACTCATAAGTAAAATAAATTAGACTCACATGTATAAGCATTACATTGTCTCCCTGGTATAAGAAACTGAAGGAGTAAATAGTTAGGCACTATGCTGCTGAGCTATATCCCCAGCCCTGAAGGAGTAAATAAATCCAAAAGGTATAATAGATATTGTGAAAGGGAAAGAAACTGCTCAACAGGGTGTGTCATATAAATGGACTAAGAAGTATGTGGCCTTTCTGTCTGACTTCCGGGTGTTCTTGCAGCAAGTGCGATAGCTGTCAGTGTTACAGTTCACCAGGAGAGCGGCAGTCTGAGACCAGGAACTGAGCAGCACCCGAGGTTTGGGGGCAGATGTTCAGCTTTATTTATGCAAGGCCTGGCTTGTATCACTCACCCCAAAGCGAGGCCTCACTCCCTCTGTGAGCAGGATTTTTATTGGGTTTAAGTGGGAAGTACAAAATCAGGGTGCTCGCCATTGGTTGATCGGAGAGAAAGTTACACTAAATTGGACCTTCTTGGCATACAGGGCGCGAACAGGGACAAAATGTTGCATCATTCCAGGGAAACAGAAGTTTAACAAAGAACCGGGGGTTTGCTGAAGGGTGGGAAAAGGCTTACTGAAGGGAATGGAGCAAATTTTTTTCCAGTTTTAGTGTGTTTAAAGTTCACTGATATTTTAGCCTGTATCCCCACACCATTTATTTTGACTGTTTTAGATCACATGTGGAATCTGCCACTTGTGGTATCATCTCGGTGTTCAAAAAGTTTTAGATTTTTGAACATTTTAGATTTCAGATTTTTGGGCTGGGGATGCAAAGCCTGCATTCCTCTGCATAGATACACATTTTATTTAACGGCCCATCAACTGAGAACATTTGTGTTGTCTCCACTTTTTAGCTACTGTGAATAATTTTGTGTGAACTTTGAAGTACAATTTATGTGTGGATATATGACTTCAAGTATACGAGTAGAACTGTTCATATGATAACTTAATGTTTATATTTTGGAATTGTCACGTTATTTTCCAACATAGCTCACCATTTTATATTTCCCCCAACAATAAATGAGAATTTCAGTTTCTCCATATCCTAACCAACAGTTGTTATTATCTGTTTTATCGAGTCTGGCTATTTTAGCAGCTGTGAAATGTTGTCCTATCATGACTGATATTTAATTAAAGGCTAATGGTGTTAACCATCTGATGTACTTATTTATCTTTTGCATATTTTAATCAGAGAAATGTCTGTTCAAAATTTATGCCATTTTTTTCCAGTACTGAAGAATAAATGCAGGGCCTCTCCACGGAACTGCATCCCCTGTCCATTTTATATTTTATTTTGAGACAGAGTCTTGCGAAGTTGCCCAGGCTTGATTTGAATCTGTGGTCACCTTACCTCAGCCTCCCATAGTGTTGGGATGATAGGCGTGTGCCACCACACTTAGATCTTTTGCTGATTTTTAAATTGGGGTGCTGGTCATTTTATTTTTGGATGGCAAGTGTTCTTTATGCATTCCAGGTTCAAGTTTCTTATCAGATCCATGACTTGCAAATTTTTCTTCCATTCTGTGGGTTTTAACTTTCTTTCTTTTTTTTTTTTTTTGTGGTACCGGGGATCGAACCCAGGACCTTGCACTTGCCAGGCAAGCGCTTATTCAACTGAGCTATATCCCCAGCCAAGGGTTTTAACTTTCTTGTTAGCATCATTTGTAGCACAACAGTTCGTAACTTGGATACTACTTTTTCTTTTGTTGCTAGTGCTTTTGTTACCATAGCTAAGAAGCTGTTGCCTCATCTAAGGTCACGAAGACTTGGCTAACTTGTTGGCATGTGACTATTCATAGCATCCCTTTGTAAATCTTATTCTTCAGCAATGATATTCCCTCTTCTTTTCTGGTTTTAGTAATTTGAATATTCTTTCTTGGCCCATTTAGTTAAAAGCTTGCTGACTTTGCTAACTGTTTTAAAGGATAAATATAATTTTACTGGTTGCCTCAGTTTTTAAAAATATTCTCTGTTTCATTAACTTCCATCCTGATCTGTACTATTTCTTCCTCTGTCCTTTTGAGTCTGAAGGTGGAAGTTTAGGTTACTGTTTCAGGGTTCTTTCTTTCTTATTGGGCATGTTAGAGCTATTAATTTCCTTCGTTACACTGTTTTATCTGCATTTTATACACTAGCATGTTGTGTTTTCATTTTTATTCGTCTCAAAATATCACCTAATTCTCTTTGTCATTTCTTCTTTTACTCACTAATTATGTAGCGATGTACTATTTCACATTCTAGGATCCGTGAATTTCCCAAATTTCCTCCAGTTACTGATTTTTTTATTTCATTCCATTGTGATTAGAGGAAATAACTATATGATTTTGATTCTTTTTAATTTATTAAACTTCTTTTATAGCCTAACTTGTGATCTGTCCTGGAGAATGTTCCAGGCACCCTTGAGAAGATTTGCTGTGCTGGGTGGAGGGCTCTACAGATATTTGTCTTCCTCAGTAACAGACATAGTTGCCATACAGTATTATTCAGGTCTTCTGGTTCCTTGTTCATCTTCTCTCCAGATGCTATGTTTTTGTAAGTGGCATGGAAATTGATGTAAGGTCCTCATTTCACCATCCCTGGCGATATCATTCACATACAGTTTCTGTGTGAATGTAATTTTAATAAGTACCTTGGAGAAGGATGGTTATCTTATACAGTAAGAACAAGTTTTACTTTATGAGAAAATACTGAACTATCACCTAGCTGAAACATTTTTCATTCTCCAAAGGAAGGCAAGACAGTTTCCCCTGCTTCTTAATCTTGGCCTGAGCTTGCTATTTATTGCTAGGTTTGCTTTTCTAAAAAGTCATTGCAAGGGTATGCAGTTTCCTCTCATTTTAGTGCAAATGTTCATTTCTCTGCTGATACAGGTGTTGAGCATCTTTTTATGTGCCATTTGCATATCTTCTCTGATGTTTAAATTGTTTTGTCTATCTTTAAATGGTTTTATTTATTGAGCTTCGAACACCTTTTTTATGTTGGAAAGAAGTCTTTTCTCTGACGTGTGATATACAAACATTTTGTCCCAGGCTTCTCGTTGCTTCTCATCCCAGTATCTTTCCAAGAGCAGAAGTTTTTACTTTGATGAGGTCCTGTTTGTCATCCCATCTCTCATGGATCACACATTTGATGTATCTAAGAAATCTCTTCCTAATCTGAGATAACAAAGAGTTTCTCCTATTTTTTCTTGAAGAACTGTGATTTTAAGTTTTACATTTAAGCCTGTGGTCTATTTTGAATTTTCTGTGGTTTGTATGAGGTATGGTTTGAAGTTCATTTATTTGCATAGGGATATCCACTTGTTCAAGTTCATTTCTCCATTCAGTTGCCTGTAGAACTTCATCAAAAATCAAATGACCATAGAAGACTTCCAGGAAGATGGCGACTGAAGGCAGCGGAGAAAAACCCTCTGGAAGGTTTTCCACCCAAAAACTGAATTATACCAATAGCAAACAGCACCCCTCCCAGAGAACCGACTTGGGCAGCTACAATGGCACAATCAGATCCATGGGATGGACCAAAACCAGAATGGAGGCAGAGGCTGGAAAGGGAGCAGCGAATGTAAGTGCTGTGGAGACCTCAGAGCACTGACTCCACGAATGAAGCGAACAGCGGTGGAAGGGACACAGTCTTTTACACTGGCTGTGCCAGCCTAGCAACACTCTGCCTAGAGCCAGTCAGCCCTGTGCGCCTCGCCAGCCATGGCTGCTCAACCCTCGCCCTTCACTTGCCCGGAGCCTCTGCAGCACCCCCCACTTTGGACTGGAGACCACTCTTTGCTCACCAGTACAAACTGGGAAATGTAGTCCAGCAACATGGAGTCAGTCTTGGGTGGTATGAGCCACAGGGTGGGGCACAGAGCCTCCACTCCCAGGTGGGGGTGGAGCCACCACTGTTGCTCTGCTGTGAATGGGCGGAACCAGGCTTTGTATGCCACTGCCACTGGGCAGGGGCGGGCCCGATAGTGGGGCCAGTTCCGCAGAGTCACCCAGCACGGCCTAACTACCACATCCAAAGCCACCGCTGCATAGACTCCAAGCTGCTGCAGTTTATAAAGCCACCATCCGGGCGTGTACTGCCATCACTGGCCAAAGTCCTGCCGGGGAGTGCGACTGGGCACAGTCCCTCTTTGGGGTGCGGGAAAAGGTGCCACCAAGCACAGACCCAAAGCAGAGCAGAGGTGAGGAAGCCACAAACCACATGGGGATGCCGGGGGCGGGGGGGGGGGGAAGTGAACCACAGCGTGCCCTGTGGGACCATGCAGTCCTGCTGTGTGGGGGCTAACAGAGATACCTGGGCCCCACAGCCCTGCCCCAGCCCCGGAATCCCTCTCCCTCAACTGCGCCCCCAAGGCCGGTCCTCCAAGAGCCTAGACACGCAACCTACAAAAGGAACAAAAGCCACGAGTCAGCAAGAGCGGCCAGAGATAAGATATACAAAACAACAACAGCAGTTCTGGAGATCAAGAGATGACAACATATTCTAAGACCTGAGAAACTTCTCCAATTGTCTCCCAAAACTAATAAATAAACTTAGTACATACCTTCAAATACCACAATGAGCATGAGTGGGGGAAACTTCATACTACTAATGCTCAGCATCAAAGGATTCGAAATAAGAATTCAAACCCTCACAGAGAACATTTTAAAACCTCACCAAGAAAAATGTCTGGGAAGATTGCAACCAGATGGGCAGCGGGGAGGGATCCTACTGGAGAGTCACCACCCAGACACTGGAATGCAGCAACATAAGGCAAGGCAGAGTCAAAGCAACCAGCCCACAGCTCAACACACCCAGCTCTATGTCTGCTCTGAGGCTGTGGCCCTGTATCTCTCCACTGTATGAGCAACCACCAGCAGAGAGCAGCAGAGAGCAGCGGCAGCAACCCCAGGGCCACAGCGATTCCCAGGGATCCAGCCAAGGACCAAATGGGTACCGGAGCATAACTGTAAGAGGGAGCTACACCCGGAAATGGATCACACGGCCCCACTCCCTTCTCACTCCAACGCCAAGCAGGAAGCATGAGCTGAGTTACCAGGCTTCAGCTCCCATCCCGAACCCCCTCTGTGAGCACCTTGAGTCTCGGTGACCCGCACACTCACCACCTGTCCCTGTCAGCAATGGGATGAGTCCACAGGCTTCAGGACTCACCCTAAACTGACAATATGAGCACCAGAAGGGATTTCATACTGCTTGCATATGTGATCCCTGTATGAACCCATAGCGACAAACTACATGAAAGGCAGCAGCCCTGGAGTCTGGCAGACAGCAACATACTCTACACAGAAAACCCGAGAAAATCCTCCAATTCTCTCCTGGAACTAGTAACTAAACTTGGTGCATACGCTGGTCTACCTCAGTGAACACAGATGGGGGAGACCCAGTGCCACTTGTGCCCAGCATTGTGGCTGTGCCCAATGCCCAGCTGCAGGAGGAGGGGAGAGACGGCCCTGGGGATCGGGAGGTGGGAGGAGGCGGAGAGCTGGAGTCAGAGTGCAGACCCAGTGCCATGGCGGGGTGGACACAGCCTCCAGGGAGTCAGGGGCGGCCTGCAGGGAGACACTGGGGGCCTAGGAGGGGAACCCAGGGACCCTGACAGGGAGCTCAGCCGCCTGAGGGAAGAAGAGAACACCCTCCGGACTACGTAAAAACCCTGAGGACCTGGATCGGGTCTCCAGGAGCATGGTGATGGGGCAGAACCCTGTGGTCCATGGGAACGACCCCGGGGACCAGAGCAAGCCTCTGGGAGCACCTTGGACTGGGTCTCAAGAGTGCCTCGATCGGGCAGAGCCCGGCAGTCTGTGGGGGAGACCCCGTAAACACCAAGAGGGACTTCATACTGCTTCCATATTTGAACCTCTATGAACCCATAGCAACAGCATGGATACCCAACGTCATAAGTGCACCCAGTGCCCAGCTGCAAGGGCTAGGGAATGGCAACACTGGAGAATGAGAGGTGGGAGGAGGCGAAGACCTGGAACTAAGGTTCAGACCCGGTTCTCTAGCTGGGTGGGGACAGCCTCCAAAGAGTCATGGGCGGCCTACAGGGAGACACTAGTGGCCTATAAGGGGACCCTGGGGGCCTTGACAGGGAGCTCAGTAGCCTGAGAGGGGAGGGGGCTCCCTCCAGGCTACATGAGAACCTTAAAGACATGGACCAGGCCTCCGGCAGGGCTGCAACAGGGCAGAGCCCAGAGGTCCACTGGGGGTGACCCCGTGGACTCGATCGGGTCCCAGGCAGAGCCTCGCCAGGGCGGAGCCTGGCAGTCTGCTTGGGTGATCCTGAGGATTAGACCAGGCCTCCGGACGTCCTGTATTGAGGTGAAGCCTGGTGGTTCACTGGGTGACCCCACCAACTTGACCGGACCCCCAAAGGCCTTGGGGGCTTCTCAATGGGTCTTGACCATAGTGAACCTGGTTCCCTGCCTATCTACTGTCTTTGAACATGAGTGCTTTTTAACTTCCTGGCATAGCAATTTGTGTATGCCCATTATTTGTTACAGCATAATTTGAAGCAGCCATGTCTCTCCTCAAAGTGAGAGACCGAGGGAGTAAATAAACCCAAAAGTACAGTTATTAGAGGGAAGATGACTGGGTGGTAGAACAACAGAGATGAGAGTGGAGAAAATTGATTAATCGAACGAGCAATCATCTTTATAACTGAGCAACAAATGTGAAGACAACATTATGTAATATAGCATCCAGTGCTAATTCCCTGCTATCTTCTCTATAATTTTGTATTTCCTGTATTGTTTTTGTGTTATCTTGGTTTATATGCCTCCATTCTTTTGTTTTTAAAATTAAAAAAAAAATCAAATGACCATAGACACATTGGTTATTGCAGATGTTCTAGGCTTTCCCATCAATCTCTGTGTGGATCCTTTCTTTTTTATTAAGGCTTTTTTTTTTTCAGTAGTAGGAATTGAACTCAGGACCTTGCACTTGCCAGGCAGGTGCTTATTCCACTGAGTTACATCCCCAGCCCCCACATTGAGGCATTTTTTGCAGTATATACTGACTACATTTATTGAGGGAGTCTGTACACATACATAACAGACTATAAATCTTTTTTTCTCCCCCTCTGCTCCCATCTTTCCTGAGCCCTTCCAACTCTTAATTCACTTCCCCTTTGAAAAAGCTTTATTTCCACTTTTTCAATTCTCTAATAGCAAACTGTGCAAGCTTCATATTAAGTGTGAATATTTGGTAATGGAGTCTTCCATATTTTCTCTTTTCCTTCAATTTGTTTTGCCGTTCCAGTTACTTTTATCTCCTTTATTTGGTGTTGGATATTGAGCCCAGGTCTTCCTACATGGTAAGCGTGTGTTCTGCCAGAGCTGTACCTCCAGCTCCTGTTTTATTTTTGTTTTATCTTAATTCTATATATTTTAGAATCACCTTGTTAATTTCTACAAAAAATAAAAATTCTGCTGACACTTTGATTGGAATTCCGCTAAATCTATAAATGTTTGATGAGAATCAGTATTTCAATAATATTAAGTCCTCCAATCCATGAACATGATACATACTTTCATTTATTTAAATTTTATTTTATTGATTTCACTAAGGTTTTGTGATGTGGCCATAACTGGGACTTTGGCCATGGAAGATTTCATTAATGGTGTGTGATTGTCAACATATAAATCTTGCACATATTTTCTGAGATTTTTATCTATTTTGTATTGTGGGGGGTGTACCAGGAATCAAACTCAGGACCTGGTGCTTGTGAGACAGGCACTGTGCCGCTGAGCTACAGCCCCAGCCCCTATGTTATTCTTTTGATGCTACTTTAAAAGTGCTTTTTTTAATATTTCAAGTTCCAATTGTTTATTTGTAGTATAGAGACATGTGATTAATTTTTGTGTGTTGGCCTTTAATCCTGTGACCTTGTAAAAAGTGACTGTTTCTCATAGCTTTAAAAAGGATTCTTTGGGATTTTCTTTATAGAAAGTCACACTGTCAGGAAACACAGACCCTTTTCTTATTACGACTTTTCTTTTTCTTTATTTGTTGAAGTAGCTGAGATACCCAGTATCATGTTGAGTAAGAATGAGGGGAGGGAACATCCTGGCCTTGTTCCTTCTCTGTGGGGAAAGGAATTCATTCTTCCATCATTAATTTAATGTTAACTGCAGCCTTCGCTTTTGGTAGGTATTTTTTCTTGTGTTAAGAAAGTATCCTTCCATGTACTATCATGAAAGAATATCGAGTTTAATTGAGTAATTTTCCTGCATATAGTCAGATAATGCTTTTCATTCATTTTTAGTCTACTTGATTAATTACACTGATTGATTTTTTAATATTGAAATGACCTAAACTTTCTGCAATAAACTCCACCTAATGATAATGTATGATCTCTGTATGCATATGCAGTATATATGGTACAATTTGCTAGTATTTTGCTGACAAATTTTATGGTTTGGCCCATGCATAAAATTCATCTCTAGTTTCTTTCAATGTCTTTGAAATGGCAGCTGGGTGGATTTGATATGCATGTAATGCTGACCTCATTAAACAGTTTTTGCTCCTGTTTCATTTTTTGGAAAATCCTATATATAATTGATATAATTTCTTCTTTGAATGTTTGGGAGAATTCACCCATTAAGTAATATTTAGCATCAAAGCTGCTTTTATAATGTTTTCAAAAATCAATGTCTGCTGCATCCTCAGCTTCAGCTTTTCCTCTGCAGGTAGCTGGCAGGGAGAGGGTATTGGAGGGTCCTCTTTCCCTGCCCTGCCGCTCTCCCTGCTGTAGACTGCTGTTACCTGTTGTTAGTGGACACTGTCATAGCCTGTTAGAGGGATACATTTGCAACTGAAAAATGAAAATGCAGGACCCCCTGATCAAAAAGTATTTTTAAAAAGTTCAGGATCACAGCAGCAGAACATTACTCCAAGCACAGGACCCTTCTGAGCTGGGCCCGGGGCAGTGCCCATGGAAGCACCACTTCCGGGGAGGGCAGGAGCAGATCTTTGTCTCTTGAACCTCAGCAGCAGCTGGAGCACAGTCCCTGGCGTCAGAGGTGGCCCCTCTCAGGGATGCTGCCTGCCTCCTGTTGTAGATCTTGGTCAAGGGACAGTGTTCTCCCACCCTCCACAAGAGCAGGGCGAGGGTATTTTCTGCTCCCTTCCCCTAGCTAGAATGGTTTTTACATGCCCCAAGGTGACAGGTAATTGCTCTACCACAGTGGCTTAAGGCGTTTGTTCTTTAGGAGACACAGAGAACAGGGTCTGAGTGGTGTTTCTTTCTTTCTCAGGTACCTTTCGTGCATCCCTTCTGGGTCCTTCTCTCCAACGGAATGCGCCTGAGCACATCTCGCTAGCAGGAGCAGGTCCTTTTGTGTCTGTGACCCCCGGTGAATTGGCCTCCGCTGGCCTGCCTTTATGTGTCTGCGGAAATTAGCGGACTTTTCTTCCTGGGATCTGGGGACCTTTAGGCTCACTTCCTATCTCTTCTCAGAGGCTCTTGTCTTTCCTTAGAGTTCAGATCAGCTGTCCTGGGTTCTTAGCTTTCTTATGGCCTCAAAAACAATTGTTTGGGCTACAGTTATTGTAAAGGTGAAAAGAATACTCTCCAGTTTTGTACCTCAGAGTAGAAATCAAAAGTCTATCAGTATCCAGACAATTTTATGCGGTCAATTGTGGTATAATAATAGACCGTAGCCTGCTGCAATGGGATGGGTAAGCGCAGGCCCCCTCTGTTCCTACCCTAGTTCATCTGCCCTAGTGGGATATTTTGCAACAAATCCTATGCTTCTTTGAATTTCGAACAAAACGTCATTTTATGATGTGTTTTAAGTCACAGCAGTGAGAAAATTCAGGGTGACCTCTTTGGGTTTAAATAACTAGCTGTATATGTGTAGTTGCTTGGACCAGACTGGGAAAGGACACACACCGCCGTGACTTGGGCCTTTGATATGTGGAAGGTGCTGGCTGGGAGTCGCAGCGACATGTTTTTCTCTCATGTCTGTTAGCGGCGAGACTGTATTCTTGCATTTGTGTAATTTGGGAAGTGTGGAAAGCAGAAGGATGTGAGTGAAACAGTGGGCTCTGAGATCCGACGTGAGTTCGCACCCCCGCTTTTTGCTGGCCGGGTGTGTGACCCTGGACAGGTCACAGCACAGTAGGCTGAGGATGGGGGAGACAGGGAGAGGGACGGGAAACAGGTAAGAAGTTCCTACAAGTGAACTGCACCAGAGTTAACTCTCATCCGCGTAAACTAACGTATTTGCTTGTGTCTGCACCCTGGGTCGGAGCCAGCACCAACTTGAGAGCAGCCCTCAGGCTTGATTATGGTGAGCCTCTCCTGCCCCCGTGTGGTGTGTTCGCGTTATTGCGGGCACTTCTCATTCTTAGGCAGGTAACATGAGTAACACTTGTTTTCCCCTTCAGTTGAAATTCATCTCTTTTATTTCTTGGTCCCCAAAATCTGATCCTGCAGGATCTTATTTAAGGTCAGGTGCTTACAATATCTCTGTTTCCCTCACAGGTTTGTAAACCTCTAGAGGTCAGGGGCCTATCCTATGAAAACATTTTGTAAACTATAAAGTGCTTTCTAGATCTTTCATTTGTTCATTCACAGACTGTTATCATATGTTCCAGCCATGCTCTGTACAACGTGAAGAACACAGTTCACACCCTGTGGCCTTGTAGGTAGCAGGAGAGAACAGTTATCAAAAACTGCGGGGAGTTTGTATCTGGTGATGGAGAAAAAGACAGGGACACCATTGCTGGGGACAGAGGGGAAGGCCACCGTTGACACAGAAACCGGAGGTGTCAGCAGCAGCCCCCTGTGCAGAGAAGGCCGAGACAGAGGGACCCCGCTCAGCTACCACAAAGGGCAGCGCAGGAGACTCATTCCGGACCATCTTCCAGGCCTGTCAGGCATAGTGGATGTGGCTGCGGGGTGGCCCAGAACAGGCTGGTGCCAAGGTGAGGACTTCGAATGCCGTGCAAGGAGGAAGGACACAAGCCACCAACCGGTGCTACATGTTCAGCAGTAACTCGTGGAGCTGAATTAAACAAGAAGCTTCACTGCCTTCATCTTGAATTGTCCATTGTCTTTTACTTAGAAAAAGGTGATATCCAAGGTTGCCGTTTTGCCACATCTACCTTGACAGTAACATTTTTCCAAATGCTTCAAAACTTCTATTTACTGTAAAGAAAAATTTCGTGTCTTGACAGTGTGATGACTTTTTCTTAGAAGTTAATCTTTAAAACATGACATTCTGAGGCTTGCACACATAAACTTATGCAGACACAGAAAGTTCAGTGGTCATAACTGAAAGTCTGAACATCTACGTGTGGAACTAATTGTCTTTTTTCTTTGCTAGAAAGAAAATTTTTCTCAAAAATCTTGACTATTAAGCCATCAATTGGCAGCCAGCATTCATCAAAGATGCTAACATACATGTAAGAAAAAGGAAGAAATTGAAACATAGATTTCAAAATGAAATGTAACAGGAGTGGAGGGTGAAATAAATTATGGTGGAAGGTTTTAAAATTCTTAAGAATAGGTTTAAAGCTTTAGGAGAGTAGAAGTCCAAGCTCCCAATTTATAATTTACTCCCAAATTACCTGTGTGAATCGGTTGTGCATCCGTCCATTTTCTGTTGCCAGCAACACAGTGTCACAGATCGGTAAGCTACAAAGAAAGTGGGCTTATTTTGGCTCGCGGCTCTGATCTGAGGCTTCTTACTGGCAGAGTCCTGAGGGTGTGCAGGGCTGCAGTGTCCTCCGAAGGCTTGGTTCCCATCTGACAGTGCTATTGGCAGATGATGAAGACTCTAAGAGGTGGCTGACTGGAAGAAGGGAGTCCCTGGTTTTACCCTTGAAGGGTATATTTTGTTCTTTAACCCTTCCTCGCTTTCTCTCTCCTTCTGATCTCTGTGAGGTGAGCAGCTTTATTCGACCACACCCTTCTAAGCCCAAAAGCAATAGGGCTGGCCAACTAAAGACTGAAATTTTCGAAGCCATGACCCAAATACATCTGTCCATCTTTAAATCTCCAACCAGGTATTCTGTCACAGCAACAGAAATCTAACACAGAAACTTGGTTCCGAGGAGTGTTAGGGCTGGTGCTGCTCTGATTCATGTGGATAAGAAGCCATTGGAACTGGTGTGTGGAAAAATTTGGAAGTGCAGGCTGGAGAAGCCCTAGAATATTTTAAGTGCAGACTAGTAGGTGATACTGGTAGGAGCTCAGAAGACCAGAATGCGGACAGAAATGTGGGCCGTCCTCATGAGGTCTCAAATGGGAAGGAAGATTCCACTGGCAACAAGGCCTTTTCTGTTGCATTTTGGCAGAGAACTTGCCTAAATTTTGTCTATTCCCTGAGGTTTTGTAGAGGCTGAGTTTAAAGGTAACAGACTAGTTAATACAGAAGAGGAAATTTTAGGGCATCACATCATTCAGCCATGGACATAGGTGTTGCTGGTTGCCCTGAGCCAGATATACAGTGAAAACGAGGAGTAAAAATATGTATCAGAAAGATTTGAAAAACTTACAGTTTGTCCAGAAAAGGAGCGCATATAAAGTTCAGTTCAAAGAAGGTGTAGCTGCTGAGGAGGTTAGTGCTCTTGGAAAGAAGCCTAGTACTTTGTGCCAGAATGATAAGAAAGATGCCTTCAGAACAACTCAAGAATTGGCCCGACCTGCCCCTCGTGGCAGGTCCCAGGGTGTGAAAGTTTTGTGGGATCATGGTGTGTTGTGGACTGATCGGGCCCACAACCTCCTAAATAAGTGTATGGTGAATGGTTTAAAGAGAGACAAGTTGTATGGTCTGAGGGCTCCAGGAAGCTCAGGACTCTTGCTCAGGAGTAAAGACTCTCTGGGAACAAAGACAAGAAGCTTCTCCACACGGCCCATATTCGTTCCACAGATTTAGGGGCTGTAGGAAGAGGAGGGTACAGAAGCCCAAATCCTGAGAAGCTGGATCAAAGGCAGTCAGTTGTACCAATTCAGAGATCTATCTTATCTCTGAGGTTGGCAGCTTCATTGCTCTGGAATCGGGAGTGTCAGCAGCCCATGTCCTTGGCCACCTCAGCTGTGGGGTTACCTTGACTCCAGAGCACCATGCATACGCTCTTTTCCAGCACAGCCGGAGGTCCCTGTGTCCTGCGACTTAACCCTGTCAGCCTGGTCTCCAGTAATGGTGGCTTCCACCCGGATTTCAAAAGAAGCCCTGAGAAGCCAGGTTATACGTGGAAGAGCTGAAGGCCCGCAGGCAGCCCTTGAGAAGGCAGTGTGCGGAGCAGGGATAGTGAGGCAGATTCTGCAGTGGATGGGGACTGCCCAGGAGTTCAAGGTCTCAGAAATGTGGAATGACTGTTAAGGAAAGCTAGAGCTAAGGGAAAGGCCGTGTGGATTGTAACACGGTCATAGCGGTAAGGCCGCCAAGACATTGGGAACTCACATCCCATCACCATGTAGCCTGGACACCAGTCACAGAGCTGCAGGATTTAATGTTGGCCCTGTGAGTTTCAGTCATGCATTGGCACAATCCCTCCTTTCAATGCCTCTCTTTCTCCCCTTTGGAGCCAGAACATTTACTCTGTGCCATTGTATGTTAGAAGTAAAACCTTGGACTGTGAGTAACTTGTTCTGCGAGTGTCCTGTGAGACACCCAAACATTTCTAGTAAATTAAAAAAAAAAAAAGTACAAAAACATATTAACAAACAGACACCAATTAGCATAAAAGTAGTACAATCACAACTGATCTATAGACAAGGTGACATGGTCTCAACAGTTGTTATTGCTTTATCCATTGATATCTTTGAAGTGTAAATATATGAACCCATATACAGACATGCAAAATTGGTCAGACCATTAATCCTCTCAACAACAGAAAAACACAAAAACCAAACATCCAAAGACAGAAAACAAAACAGGCAAACAACAACAACAACAACAACAAACCACCAATAGTTGCTGCTTTACATATTGATATCTTCGAAGTATGTGTTCAGGATAACACATACAGACATACAATATTGATCAAATAACCCGTCATCAATTATTCCTTAGCATTAAGTGATATAATACAATAGTAGAACCATGTTAGCCCTCCTGCATATATGTATATTCATATATACATACATACATTTCTGTCTCTTTCTTTTCTCCTTTCCCTTTTCCCATCTGTTCTTTGTTTTTGAACAGATTTCCTTCATGTCTTTTAGTTTATATTCCCACACTCGGGTTCTTACACCAGTGATACAATGTGTTGCCTGCACATGTATTGCTGATTTATTTCACTTATGAGTATGGACTCCAGTTTTGACCACTTGCCTACAAAGTTCTCAAAACTGTCTTTATCTTTATAGCTGAATAATATTCCATTATATAAAAATGCCACAATTTTTTACTCCAGTCTTCTGTGGATGGGCACTTGGGTTGCTTCCACATTTTAGCTATTACAAATTGTGCTGCTATAAACATGGGTGCACATATATCAGAGTGATATGATGTTTTCAGATCTTCTGGGAAAATACCCAGAAGAGGAGTAGCTGGTTTGAATGGAACCTCTAGACCTAGTTTGTGGAGAAATCTCCAAACGGCTCTCCACAGTGGTTGCACCAGTCTGCATTCCCACCAGCAGTGTAATAGAGTCCCTACTTCTCCACAGCCTCGCCAGCATCTGTTATTAGATGACTTTTTCATACTGGCCAGTCTTACTGGGGTGAGATGAAATCTCGATGTTGTTTTTATTTGCATTTCTCGAATGACTAAGGATGT